>QNTS01004031.1:149916-160460 GCA_003317085.1 Hucho hucho | reverse complement strand
TTAGGAGGGAGAGAGCTATCCGTTAGGAGGGAGAGAGCTATCCGTTAGGAGGGAGAGAGCTGTCTGTTAGGAGGGAGAAAGCTATCCGTTAGGAGGGAGAAAGCTATTAGTCAGTAGATAGCAGTAGATAGAAGGAAATTTCACATGACTGGGAATTCAAATATGCATCTGTTGGTCACAGATACACTATACAATTCTTTTGGAAAGTACTCAGAACCCTAGACTTTTTCCACATTTTGTTATTTTACAGCCTTATTCTAAAATGCATTAAATACTTTTTTTCCCTCATCAACCTACACACAATACTCCATAATGACAAAACGAAAACAGGTTTTCAGAAAAATATGCACATTTATTACAAATAAAAACCAGAAGGACCTTATTTACATATGTATTCAGACTCTTGCTAAGAGATTTGAAATTGAGCTCAGGTGCATCCTGTTTACATTGATCATCCTTGATATGTTTTACAACTTGATTGGAGTCCACTTGTGGTAAATTCAATTGATTGGACGTGATTTGGGAAGGCACACACCTGTCTATATAAGGTATAAGCAAAAACCAAGCCATGAGGTCGTAGAAAATGTCTGTAGAGCTCAGAGAACAAATTGTGTTGAGGCATGTCAGAGAAAAAAAACAAGCCATGAGGTCGAAGGAATTGCCCGTAGAGCTTCGAGACAGGATTGTGTCAAGGCACAGATATTGAAAAGGTTACCAAAATATTTCTGCAGCACTGAATGTCTCCAAGAACACAGTGGCCTCCATTCTTAAATGGAAGAAGTTTGGAACCACAAAGACTCTTCCTAGAGCTGGCCGCCTGGACAAATTGAGCAATCGGGGGGGGGAGGGCCATGGTCAGGCAGGTGACCAAGAACCCGATGGTCACTCTGACAGAGCTCTAGAGTTCCTCTGTGGAGATGGGAGAACCTTCCATAAAGACAACCATCTCTGCAGCACTCTACCAATCAGGCCTTTATGGTAGAGTGGCAAGACGGAAGCCACCCCTCAGTGAAAGGCACATGACAGCCCGCTTGGAGTTTGCCAAATGGAACCTAAAGCCCTGTCAGACCATGAGAAACAAGACTCTCTGGTCTGATGAAAGCAAGATTGAACTCTTTCGCCTGAATGCCAAGCATCATGTTGGGAGGAAACCTGGCACCATCCCTACGGTGAAGCGTGGTGGCAGCATCATGCTGTGGGGATGTTTTTCAGCTGCAGGGACTGGGAGAGTAGTCAGGATCGAGGGAAAGATGAATGGAGCAAATTACAGATAGATCCTTGATGAAAATCTGCTCCAGAGCGCTCAGGACCTCAGACTGGGGAAAAGGTTTACCTTCCAACAGGACAACGACCCTAAGCACACAGCCAAGACAACACAGGAGTGGCTTCGAGACAAGTCTCTGAATGTCCTTGAGTTGCCCAGCCAGAGTCCGGATTTGAACCCGATCTAACATCTCTGGAGAGACCTGAAAAAAGCTGTGCAGCAACGCTCCCCATCCAACCTGACAGAGCTTGAGAGGATCTGCAGAGAAGAATGGGAGAAACTCCCCAAATACAGGGGTGCCAAGCTTGTACCGTCATACCCAAGAAGACTCAAGGCTGTAATCGCTGCCAAAGGTGCTTGAAACAAAGTACTGAGTAAAGGGTCTGAATACTTATGTAAATGTGATATTTCAGTTTTTTATGGGGTATTATATGTAGATTGATGAGGGAAAAAAACGAAATAATAAATTTTAGAATAAGGCTGTAACGTAACAAAATGTGGAAAAAGTAAAGGGGTCTGCTTTTCCGTATGCACTATATATGCACTGACACCCCTTCAAATTAGTGGATTCAGCGTCATGAAATGGGTTTCCATGGTATAAGATACTTTTACAAAAGTACAAGATCACCATGTGCAATGCCAAGCGTCGGCTGGAGTGGTGTAAAGCTCGCCGACATAGGAGTGGAAACGTGTTGGCAGTCCGACGGACGAATCTGGGTTTGGTGGATGCCAGGAGAACGCTACCTGCCCCAATGCATAGTGGTAACTGTAAAGTTTGGGGGAGGAGAAATATTGGTCTTTTCATGACATTCTAGACGATTCTGTGCTTCCAACTTTGTGGCAACAGTTTGGGGAAGGCCCTTTCCTGTTTCAGCATGACAATGCCCCCATGCACAAAACCAGAAATAGTTGATCGAGATCGATGTGGAAGAACTTGACTGGCCTGCACAGAGCCCTGACCTCAACCCCATCGAACACCTTTGGGATGAGTTGGAACAACGACTGCGAGCCAGGCCAAATCGCCCAACATCAGTGCCCAACCTCACTAATGCTCTTGTGGCTGAATGGAAGCAAGTCCCTGCAACAATGTTCATTCCACATCAAGTGGGAAGCCTTCCCAGAAGAGTGGAGGTTGTTATAAATTATAGCAGCAAAGCGGGCACCAACTCCATATTAATGCCAGGATTATCAAATAAAATTGTATTTCTCACATGCGCCGAATACAACAGTGAAATGCTTACTTACAAGCCCTTAACCAACAATGCAGTTTTAATAAAATAAAAATATATATATCGAAATATAACATTAAAGGAGCAACAATAAATTAACAGTAGCGAGGCTATATACAGGGGGTTCCGGTACGAGTCAATGTGTGGGGGCACCGGTTAGTCGAGGTAATTAAGGTAATGTGTACATATAAGTAGAGGTAAAGTGACTTTGCATGGATAATAAACAGAGAGTAGCAGCAGCGTAAAAATGGGGGGTGGGGTGGGGACAATGCAAATAGTCCGGGTAGCCATTTGATCAACTGTTAAAGAGTCTTATGTCTTGGGATAGAAGCTGTTAAGAAGCCTTTTTGACCTAGACTTGGCGCTCCGGTACCACTTGCCGTGTGGTAGCGGAGACAACCCGCCTTGACTAGGGTGGCTGGAGTCCTTGGCAATGACACTACCTGGTATAGAGGTCATAGATGGCAGGAAGCTTGGCCCCAGTGATGTACTGGGCTGTACACACTACCCTCTGTAGGGCCTTGCGGCCGAGCAGTTGCCATACCAAGCGGTGATGCAACCAGTCAGGATGCTCTCAATGGTGCAGCTGTAGAACGTTTTGAGGATCTGAGGACCCATGCCAAATCTTTTCAGTCTCCTTAGGGGGAAAAGGCGTTGTCATGCCCTCTTCACGACTTTTGGAATTAGATTTTGGAATGAGATGTTCGACAAGCAGGTGTCCACATACACTACATGACTAAGAGTATCTTTAAAAAAACAAGTAGGGCCGTAGATCAGAAAAACAGTCAGTATCTTGTGTTACCACTATTTGCCTCATGCAGCGTGACACATCTCCTTCGCATAGAGTTGATCAGGGTGTTGATTGTGGCTTGTGGAATGTTGTCCCACTCCTCTTCAAAGGCTTTGCGGAGTTGCTGGATATTGGCGGGAACTGGAACACGCTGTCGTACACGTCAATCCAGAGCATCCCAAACATGCTCAATTAGTGACTTGTCTGGTGAGTATGCAGGCTATGGAAGAACTGGGACATTTTCAGCTTCCAGGAATTGGGAACAGATCCTTGCGACATGGGGCGTGCATTATCATGCTGAAACATGAGGTGATGGGGGCGGATAAATGGCACGACAATGGGCCTCAGGATCTCGTCACGGTATCTCTGCACATTCAAATTTCCATTTATAAAATGCAATTGTGTTTGTTGTCTGTAGCTTATGCCTGCCCATTCTATAACCTCACCGCCACCATGGGGCACTCTGTTCACAACGTTGACGTCAGCAAACCGTTCGCCCACACGAAGCCACACACTCTCTCTGCCATCTGCCCGGTACAGTTGAAACTGGGATTCAACCGTGAAGAGCACACTTTTCCAGCATGCCAGTGGCCATCGAAGGTGAACATTTGCCCACTGAAGTTGGTTACGACGCTGAACTGGAGGCAGGTCAGGACCCTGGTGAGGACGGCGAGCACGCAGATGAGACAGCTTCTGTGCAAACCAAAAGTTTCATCAGCTGTCCAGGTGGCTAGTCTCAGATGATCCCACAGGTGAAGAAGCCGGATGTGGAGGTCCTGGGCTGGCGTGGTTACACGTGGTCTGCGGTTGTGAGGCCGGTTGGACGTACTGCCAAGTTCTCTAAAATGACATTGAGAGCGGCTTGTGGTAGAGAAATTACCATTACATTCTCTGGCAACAGCTCTGGTGGACATTCCTGCCAATGCCAATTGCACGCTCCCTCAAAATGTGAGATATCTGTGTCATTGTGTTGTGTGGAAAAACTGCACATTTTAGAGTGGCCTTTTATTGTCCCCAGCACAAGGTGCAACTGTGTAATGATCATGCTGTTTAATCAGCTTCTTGATATACCACACCTATCAGGTGGATGGATTGTCTCAGCAAAGGAGAAATGCTCACTAACAGTGATGTAAACAAATTTGTGCACACAATTTGAGAAAAATACGCTTTTTTTTGTGTATGGAACATTTCAGGGATCTTTTATGTCAGCTCATGAAACATGGGACCAACACATGTTGCACTTATATTGTTGTTCAGTATATAAATTCCCAGTCAGTCTAGGCCCAGTAAAGCGATCCCAGCAGTGGGAGCTGTGGGGCAAACATGAAGATCAAAAAAATATATATTATTATACACACAGAAACATTATGTACCGAAATGTTAGCAAATGTATTGAAAATGAAATACATAAATATCTCATTTACATAAGTATTCACACCCCTTTGCTATGAAACTCCTAATTGAGCTAGGGTGCATCCAATTTCCTTTGATCATCCTTGAGATGTCCTACAACTTGATTGGAGTCCACCTGGGGCCAATCCAATTGTTTGGACATGAAACACACCTGTCTATATAAAGTCCCAGAATTGACAGTGAATGTCAGAGCAGAAACTATACCAAGAAGTCCAAGGAACTGTCCGTAGATCTTCGAGATAGAATTGTGATGAGGCATATATCTGGGGAAGGATATAAAACAATTTCTAGAGTTTTGAAAATTTTCAAGAGCACAGTGGTCTCCATCATTGGGAAATTATGGAACTACCCAGACTGCCTAGAGCTGGCCGTCCGACCAAACTGAGCAACCGGGCAAGGAGGTGACCAAGAACCCAATGATCACTCTGACAGAACTACATAGTTCCTTGCCTGAGATGGGAGAACCTGCCAGAAGGACAACAGTCTTTACAACACTTCACCAATCTGGCCAGAGAAAAAAATAACATGACAGCACGCCTGGAGTTTGCAAAAAGGCACTCGAAAGATTCTGTGGTCTGATGAGACAAAAATTTAACTCTTTGGTGTGAATGTCTGGAGAAAAACAGGCACAGCTCTAACACCATCTCTACTGTGAAGCATGGTCGTGGCAGCAGAGTGCTATGGGGATGCTTTTCAGCGGCAGGGACTGGTAGACTGGTAAGGATAGAGAGAACAATGAATGCATGGAGCTAAATACAGGCAAATCTTTGATGAAAACTTGCTTAGACTGGGGCAAAGATTTGCGCTCTAACAGGGCAATGACCCCAAAGCATACAGCTAAAGCGATGCTGGAATGGTTTCAGAACAAGACTGTGAAAGTCCTTGAGTGGCCCAGCCAAAGCCCAGAGTTGAATCCCATTGAAAATCTGTGGAAAGACTTGCTGTTCACCGCTGCTCCCCATCTAACTTAACAAAGCTTGAGAAAATATGCAAGGAAGAATGAAAGTCCCCAAACCCAATATGACCCAAAACTGTAATCGTCGCCAACAGCGCTTTTACAAAGTATTGACTCATTAAGTCAATGAGATATTTCTGTATTTAATATCAATACATTTGCAAACATTTCTAAAAAAAATATGGAGTATTGTGTGTAATCCATTTTGTATTATTCAGGCCGTAACACAACAAAATGTGGAATATGTTAAGAGGTATGAATACTTTCTGAAGGCACTGTAGCTGAGACAACCAGACAGACAGATACACACAAAATCTACTACCTATAATAGTAGAGTAGCAGTTGTATTGTGATTAAACTGAGTCTTTTAGATGAGGGATCTGGTGATGAGTCTAAGAGAGAACACTGTGAACAAGTAAGACAGGATATGAGCAGACCATGACTATAGGATTTGACCTAACACACATCACTGCAGCTAGTACCTGGGTGGTCAGGTGTTAACTGAGATGCCAGGCTGGGCTCCAGATGGAGTTCCATCTATATGTATAGGGAGTGTTTGGTTTACATTTAGTCATAGTAACTCGTTGGGTGTCATGCTAAGCACACACACACATGTTTGTTTTTACTATCCTTTTTGGGACCAAAGAATTGATTACCATTCAAAATCATATTTTCCCTAATCCCTAACCCTAATTCTAACCCTAACCCTAATTGTAACGCTAAACCTAACCCCTAAGCCTTTTCCTTGTCTGAATTGTCCTTGTTTTACTATCCTTGTGAGGACTTCTGGTCCCCACAAGGATAATAAAACCAAACACACATTCACACACACAGACACACAAACAGAGAAACACACACTCAGAGTAACTAGGCGAAAGGGGAAGGTAGTGGGCCATAAACATGGTTTCTATTAGCTGAAGGGGATTGTGGGTAGTGGATTCTGCAATGAGGTGCAGCAATGTAAGGAATGCGCACGTTGCTCAGTGTTGACCTGAGACAAACAGAGAGCATGCTGGGATTCCTCCCGCTATGGAAGATGGGGAACTCTAATGATTGTTATTTTTCTCCTTTCATTGGAAAGGCAGTGGCTCATTCCTATTTGTCTGGAAGCTGAGTGGCAACATTTACGGGGACGTTCTAAAAAAGGTCAAATGCAGATATGTTACTGAAAACTAGCATTTTGCCAGGGATATAATATATGTTTTACGCCTATCTGCCATCTAAACCCCTCTCAACCCCCAAAAAACAGATGTGTGTGTGGCAGCCAACAACAAGTAATAGATGATGGAAACACAATATTTACACAAGCCTACCTGGATTATCAGACGACTTTGAACATATGACTATAAACACTAACCAAGTCCCATCAACAAAACGTAAAAAATATATAATAATTAAGGAGCCTGTTCTGTTCATAATATTGCTGGCTTTTAAATTTTGTATACACTCCAATAAAACATTGACGGGGCAAGGTAGGAAGTAAGAAGTGTGCCACATGGTGGTCAATAAACATAACTATACATTAATTAGCTTATTTCACATCACTATTAATTTACAACTAGAAGTCATGCGTTTCATTTCCCTGCCCGCCAACCCCCTCAGTAAATATTTTATATCAGCCACACACAGGTACTACATAATAGGGTTGGGTTAAATGTTGAAGACACATTTCGGTTGAATTCATAGATGTTTGCTACCACACCCAAATAACTTTATTATGTACAGTAGAACTATATGTTCTATGATAGTTCTAGGCAACTGCATGGCTCTCTCTCTGAGATGATGGACTCATGGCAAGTATGCTCTCTGGTTCTCATCTACAGTAAACAGTGTGAGTGGTGGCCTGTTTGCCTACAGTAGACACATATGTTTCCACTTGCCACTGCAGAAATTTGTATTCAGTGTTTATGGTTTGTTCAAGTCAGATGTCATAAAGGTGTTCCGTCATTGGCTACACTTGCAGATAGGGGGAGATCTCTCCTGCTCCTTTATGCTACCTCATCACGTAACCAGTGGTGTAAAGTATTTAAGTAAAAACACATTAAAGTACTACTTAAAGTCGTTTTTTGGTGTATTTGTACTTCACTTTACTATTTATATTTTTGACTACTTTTACTTTTATCTAACTACATTCCTACATCAAATAATGTACTTTTTACTCCATACATTTTCCCTGACACCAAAAGGTACTCATACATTTTGAATGCTTAACAGGACAGGAAAATGGTTCAATTCACACACTTTGTGCAAGCATTTCGCTAAACACGTGTATGTGACCAATACAAGTTTATTTATTTATTTATTTTTGTCAAGAGAACATCCCTGGTCATAATGCCTCTGATCTGACAGACTTACTAAATACAGATGCTTCGTTTGTAAATTATGTCTGAGAGTTGAAGTGTGCCAAAAAAACACAAGTGTGCCGTCTGGTTTGCTAAATATAATAAATTGAAAATTATTCATACTTTTACTTCTGATACTTAAGTATATTTCTAATGCCAAATACTTTTAGACTTATACTTAAGTAGTATTTTACTGTGTGACTTTCACTTTTACTTGAGTCATTTTCTATTAAGTTATCTTTACTTTCACTCAAGTATGACAATTGGGTACTTTTTCCACCACTGCACGTGACCATGAGCAACCATGACTAACTCATGTCCGCTACATTTTAACCAGTGGGAAATGCACCTGTGTCTAACGCGGGAGAAACCAACGTCTTGACCACTAGACCAAGAGGAAAAACACTGATTTTGAAGTTGCAGGCGGGGCTACCTCATCACGTGACCATGAGCAACCATGACCGACTCATGTCAACTACATAAGGGAAGACGATTGTATGTGTGTGTAGCATATGTGTTTGCAAATTTCTCTGCGTCTCTCTGTGTACATTTTTCTGTGTCTGTATATACAGGTATGTGCATAAGTGTCTGTCTCTGTTTGTTTGTTTGTTTGTTTGTTTGTCCCTCCCTCCCCCCCTCCCTCTCGTCTTTGATCCAAAGCCATGTTCCTGCCTCCAGTAGCCTGCACTGTAGCAGTGGTTCTGGGCTGCAGCCTTGAAGCCTTGACGAGTGTGACTGTCGTTTGTTTTGGATGGGGGAGCTCAGGTTCGGTAGCAGCAAATCAACCAATTTAGGAAAACACCTGACGCGGCCAGCCTCACATGAGTGGAGTCATCGTAGGAAAACAGTCTGGTCTGCATCCGAGTGTAACTGGGCCACTTTGTGTATCCGCTGCTATGCCTGTCTGTGACATATAGGACGGCTACCCCAGTTGTGCTCCAACCATAACACCAAGCACACCGCGGCAGTGTTCTTTCTACTCCACACAGTAGCACTGTAAGAGAAACATAGTCATTACTCAAAGCATGGCCCAGCTAGTCATGGTAAATGTCTGTATGGAGTATGTCTGTAAACCTCAGGTCTCAGAGAGGTGTCTGTGGCTTGTCACATCCATGACTCCTCTAGAACTGGGTGGGACTCATAGTTATGATCAAGGGTCCGTTTGCTTTCCGGTTAAAAGTGCTGCAGCTGCACTTGTTTGTATGTATGATGGGTGGGGGTAGCTGAAGGAACTGTTTTGTTTCTTGTTTTGCTTCTTGGATGAATTAGTTGGTTATACTTAGTTTCCTCTGGGGAAGTGGAAAGTTCACTGCACCTTTGAGAACAGGCCTATGCATGGCAGACTAGCGGAAGGAGAAGGTTCCCTATACTGAGGGCAGACAAAGGACTTTCTTCAATCCAAACTGGTCACCTACTTCATGAGAGGGATAAGTAATGCGGATGTCGTTTTCTGGTTAAACTGATTTTCAAAAAAATGTAATAGAAAGCTAGTTGCTTTTATTGGTGATACATTAGCTATTCTTATCTACTGTTTTTCCCAAAAAATCATGATAGCTAAAAACACCTTAAACCGTTCATTTATATACATTCTGCACTGAGCACAGACATTGATTTTACAGTCTAGATTTCCATACCCCTGTCTCCATGTAGCTTTGTTAAAAAGGAAACAAAACATTTTATCCCACTGAATTCCCTGAAAGGCACCTCTGGCCAACAGGTGTGGCAACTTTAATACATAAGTGGTAGGACTGGGGGGGGAAGAGTTTTCTTGTAGCAACTATTTCACAGATTTCCAGCTCTAAATATTGGCTGCATAACTTCCTGAGCTCTGAAACCAGGTGAGTTGGTCTACAGCGTTCTAAAATAAAATTAGTAGAAGTGGTCGGAAGTAGGGGAGAAAAGGTTGTTTGATAGTTTTGCTGAGGTAAATTCCTACTGTTGTAACTTTGGACCAGGAAGGACATTTTGAAGATAAATGTTGCCTTGGAGAATGTGACATACTGTAGCTTCTTGACACAAGCTGACCAGTGACATAAGTGTGTTTGTGTGTGTGCGTGCGCTCACCCGTGTGTGTGCACGTGCGTGCGTGTGCATACGTGTGTGTGCGTGTGTTTAGCCCTGGCTAACTGGCAGTGCTAAATATAGTCTTTGTGATACAGAACGGGGAAGTTCCTCCAATGTTCACTGCTTACATCTCTTAACAGTGTGAGAACACTGATCTTTGTGTGAAGGTGTACTGTGTGTGCCTAATGTGTATGTGTCACGACCTTCATAATGGACAGACCAAGACGCAGCGATGCTTCCAGTATACATATTTAATAAGAACGTACCGGGAAAACAACAAACAGAAAGAAACGAAGATCGTGAAGGTGAACGTAACTAACACAAAGACAAGCTAAGCTCAAACAATAACCCACGAACCTAGAGTGAAAACTACAAACATATATATGGTTCCCAATTAGAGACAACGACACACAGCTGCCTCTAATTGGGAACCATACCCCAACATAGATCTATGACACCTAGAACTGACAAACCCTACACCAAAACG
>QNTS01004031.1:129598-148776 GCA_003317085.1 Hucho hucho | reverse complement strand
CCTGGCGCGCAGAGCTGGCACCACTCTTCCTGGCTGTACACTCAGTCTAGCCCGACTGATGAGTGGAGCTGGAATTTTTCGCACCGGCCTCTGAATCCGCACAGGAGAAACCGTGCGCAAAACTGCATAGCACGGAGTCCTCTCCGTGCGACGCTCTCCCCAACGCTCTCTCCACAAAGCACGAGGAGGCCAACCTCCTCGTGTGCCCCCCCAAAAGGTTTTTTGGGGCTGCCTTTCGGGCTTCCGTGCCAGGCGAGTTCCAATGAACTTCTCCCTCTCCGGATCCCATGCTCCGTATAGCCTCTCATACCTGCGCCGCACCGCCGCCGCTGCTTCCAGCTCCTCTCTTGGCCGACGATACTCTCCGGGCTGGTCCCAAGCTCCCCCATTGAACAACTCCTCCTCCCACGACCTGAACTCCCGGGTCTCTCGCTGCTTGGTCTTCTTTTCGTGGAGGGTTATTCTATCACGACCTTCATAATGGACAGACCAAGACGCAGCGATGCTTCCAGTATACATATTTAATAAGAACGTACCGGGAAAACAACAAACAGAAAGAAACGAAGATCGTGAAGGTGAACGTAACTAACACAAAGACAAGCTAAGCTCAAACAATAACCCACGAACCTAGAGTGAAAACTACAAACATATATATGGTTCCCAATTAGAGACAACGACACACAGCTGCCTCTAATTGGGAACCATACCCCAACATAGATCTATGACACCTAGAACTGACAAACCCTACACCAAAACGAAACCAAAACGCTCCAGCCTGTCATCTCAGGCCTGGGCGTTACAGTATGTGAGCACAGCATGCGTGAGACAGTTTTATATACCTTCTTGTACTTCGTGGGAGACCTAGTAATAAAACCACGCAAGCACACACACATACACACAAACCCATGCACACACACACACACACAGTATACAGTGGGGAAAAAAAGTATTTAGTCAGCCACCAACTGTGCAAGTTCTCTCACTTAAAAAGATGAGAGAGACCTGTAATTTTCATCATAGGTACACTTCAACTATGACAGACAAAATGAGGGAAAAAAAATCCAGAAAATCACATTGTAGGATTTTTAATGAATTTATTTGCAAAATATGGTGGAAAATAAGTATTTGGTCAATAACAAAAGTTTATCTCAATACTTTGTTATATACCCTTTGTTGACAATGACAGAGGTCAAACGTTTTCTGTAAGTCTTCACAAGGTTTTCACACACTGTTGCTGGTATTTTGGCCCTTTCCTCCATGCAGATCTCCTCTAGAGCAGTGATGTTTTGGGGCTGTCGCTGGGCAACACGGACTTTCAACTCCCTCTAAAGATTTTCTATGGGGTTGAGATCTGGAGACTGGCTAGGCCACTCCAGGACCTTGAAATGCTTCTTACGAAGCCACTCCTTCGTTGCCCGGGCGGTGTGTTTGGGATTATTATCATGCTGAAAGACCCAGCCACGTTTCATCTTCAATGCNTCCCTTTGCAGAAAAACAGCCCCAAAGCATGATGTTTCCACCCCCATGCTTCACAGTAGGTATGGTGTTCTTTGGATGCAACTCAGCATTCTTTGTCCTCCAAACACGACGAGTTGAGTTTTTACCAAAAAGTTCTATTTTGGTTTCATCTGACCATATGACATTCTCCCAATCCTCATCTGGATCATCCAAATGCTCTCTAGCAAACTTCAGACGGGCCTGAACATGTACTGGCTTAAGCAGGGGGACACGTCTGGCACTGCAGGATTTGAGTCCCTGGCGGCGTAGTGTGTTACTGATGGTAGGCTTTGTTACTTTGGTCCCAGCTCTCTGCAGGTCATTCACTAGGTCCCCCCGTGTGGTTCTGGGATTTTTGCTCACCGTTCTTGTGATCATTTTGACCCCACGGGGTGAGATCTTGCGTGGAGCCCCAGATCGAGGAAGATTATCAGTGGTCTTGTATGTCTTCCATTTCCTAATAATTGCTCCAACAGTTGATTTCTTCAAACCAAGCTGCTTACCTATTGCAGATTCAGTCTTCCCAACCTGGTGCAGGTCTACAATTTTGTTTCTGGTGTCCTTTGACAGCTCTTTGGTCTTGGCCATAGTGGAGTTTGGAGTGTGACTGTTTGAGGTTGTGGACAGGTGTCTTTTATACTGATAACAAGTTCAAACAGGTGCCATTAATACAGGTAACGAGTGGAGGACAGAGGAGCCTCTTAAAGAAGAAGTTACAGGTCTGTGAGAGCCAGAAATCTTGCTTGTTTGTATGTGACCAAATACTTATTTTCCACCATAATTTGCAAATAAATTCATTAAAAATCCTACAATGTGATTTTCTGGATTTTTTTTCTTCATTTTGTCTGTCATAGTTGAAGTGTACCTATGATGAAAATTACAGGCCTCTCTCATCTTTTTAAGTGAGAGAACTTGCACAATTGGTGGCTGACTAAATACTTTTTTTCCCCACTGTACATTCCCTAGGCCCCCATGAAGGCATCTTCTGCCTGTAACAACCCAGTAGAAGTTGAACTCTGACCCCAGTACAGTTAGTGCTTCAATTTAAATCGTTAAATACTACTGATATAAAAAAAAACATTGACGTCTCAACGACCCCATAAACTGCCAGAGCAGCTCAGTTTCAATTAGTTATAGCAAAACTGTGCTTTTGAGTGGAAAATCCTGACATTGCATTAATTTAGCACGATTTAAAATACCTAATGTCTCTCTATGGGTTTAATCCATGTCTATCACTATAGCTATAATGAGACTTAGTTTGACAGCATATTTGTGGGTTTGCCAGTTTATTCAGAGAGTGAATGCTTGATTGAGTTGTACTGGTGGGCGGGTTTGATACCTGGTCAGTTACATTGGTGCCGTGACTCCGATCACAAAGTTGGTGTGTATTAGATGCTTGCGTTGCTGAAGAGATGAGGAAAACAGGTCAAAGGTCACTTGCCTGATAAGTAGCCTTTCCTGAAACTTTAAGACCTGGATTTTAGATGCCTAGACATTAGCTCAGTTGATTAACAAAGTAGAATTCTGTTAAATCCATCATATTCCACACATTTTCTGTCTGTGGTAGGCATTCACCTTAAGCCCTGTTTATACCTGGTGCTAACATGCGCCCTTTGTCCTGATCTTGTCCGTTTACACTTATAAGATCTAATCAAAGTCAGTTTACAATCAGTTTTTAATCGTCTACACCTGTCTCAAAATGTAGGCACAATCAGAATGTGGACGTAATCTGGACACAGGATGCATGTTAGCATCAGGTATAAAAGGGGCTTTAAACTTCCAATTTCGTCTCAACAAAAAAAGACAGAATAAGTTAAATGTTCCCTGGCTTTCTAGGGCAAAATCCCCATTTCACTTTAAATGCTTCTGTTTACAGTAGATATGAAACATTTTATGAAGTATTTAGGTAATGTATGCATTTGGTCTTTGGGGTTTGGGGTTTACATGGGGACTCACGCAGGGTGGAAATGAAAATACACGGCACCTGGAGCAGGAATGTGAGAGGGGATCCCAGAGAGGATCCTGGACAGACAGTTACACTCCCACCCCTAGGAATTCAGAGGGTACACATTTACACCCCCACCCCCAGGTGTTCAGAGGGTACATAGTTACACAACTACAAAGCTATATACAAGATGGCGCCAAAGAATATGGCAGACTTTTTTCATTCTCCCAACCAATTGTGCTTATTTTTTAACTTATTGTGTACATAATGTTGCTGCTACCATCTTTAATAACGGAAAATAACTTCAGGACATCAGAACAGCGATTACTCACCGCGGACTGGAAGAAACTTTTTCATTTAACAAGTCCGACGAGAAGGATATCCTGCTTTCACTGGAAAAGGCCCAGATCCACGCCTTTTGCGTGAAGAAAAGACGCAGGAAAAGGGGCCGCAGATCGAACAGCCTTCTGAGAATCCGTAGGCGAGCGAGTAAACTCCCACTGCCATCCATTCAACTAACTCTATAAGGCCATAAGCAAAGAAGAAAATGCTCACCCTGGCTCCTAGTGGCCGGGGACTTTAAAACAGGCAAACTTAAATCAGTTTTACCAACTTTTTACCAGCATGTCACATGTGCAACCAAAGAAAAAATAGTCCTAGACCACCTTTACTCCACACACAGAGATGCATACAAAGCTCTCCCCCGCCCTCCATTAGGCAAATCAGACCATAATTATATCCTCCTAATTCCTGCTTAAAAGCAAAACCTAAAGCAGGTAGTACCAGTGACTCGCTCAATACGTTGGTGGTCAGATGACTCAGATGCTACACTACATGACTGTTTTGCTAGCACAGACTGGAATATGTTCCGGGATTCATCCAATGGCATTGAGGAGAACACCACCTCAGTCATCGGCTTCATCAATAAGTGCATTGACGACATCATCCCCACAGTGACTGTATGTACATATCCCAACCAGAAACCATGGATTACAGGCAACATCCGCATCGAGCTAAAGGCTAGAAATGCCGCTTTCAAGGAGCGGAAGGAGCGGAATACTAATCCGGAAACCTATAAGAAATCCCGCTATGCCCTCAGATGAACCATAAAACAAGCAAAGCGTCAATACAGGATTAAGATTGAATCCTACTACACCAGCTCTGACACTCGTCGGATGTGGCAGGGCTTAAAAACTATTACGGACTACAAAGGGAAACCCAGACGCGAGCTGCCTAGTGACGCGAGCCTACCAGACGAGATAAATGCCTTTCACGCTCGCTTCGCGGCAAACAACACTGAAGCATGGACAAGAGCACCAGCTGTTCTGAATGACTGTGTGATAACGCTCTCGGTAGCCGATGTGAACAACACCTTTAAACAGGTCAACATTCACAAAGCCGCTGGGCCAGACGGCTTACCAGGAAGTGTACTCAAAGCATGCGTGGACCAACTGTCAAGTATCTTCACTGACATTTTCAACCTCTCCCTGACCTAATCTGTAATACTTACATGTTTCAAGCAGACCACCATAGTCCCTGTGCCCAAGGAAGCGAAGGTAACCTACCTAAATGATTACCGCCCCGTGGCACTCACGTCGGTAGCCATGAAGTGCTTTGAAAGGCTGGTCATGGCTCACATCAACAGCATCCTACCAGACACCCTAGACCCACTCCAATTTGCATACCGCCCCCAACAGATCCACAGATCCACAATCTCAATCGCACTCCACACTGACCTTTCTCACCTGGACAAAAGGAACACCTATGTGAGAATGCTGTTCATTGACTACAGCACAGCGTTCAACACCATAGTGCCCACGAAGCTCATCACTAAGCTAAGGACTCTGAGACAAAACACCTCCCTCTGCAACTGGATCCTGGACTTCCTGACGGGCCGCCCCCCAGGGGGTAAGAGTAGGCAACAACACGTCTGCCACGCTGATCCTTAACACTGGGGCCCCTCAGGGGTGTGTACTTAGTCCCCTCCTGTATTCCCTGGTCACCCACGACTGCATGGCCAAACACAACTCCAAAACCATCATTACGTTTGCTGACGACACAACAGTGGTAGGCCTGGACACCTACAACGATGAGGCGGCTTATAGGGAGGAGGTCAGAGAACTGGCAGGACAACAACCTCTCCCTCAATGTGAGCAAGACAAAGGAGCTGATCGTGGACTACAGGAAAAGGCGGGCTGAACACGCCCCCATTAACATCGATGGGGCTGTAGTGGAGCCGGTCGAGAGTTTCAAGTTCCTTTGTGTCCACATTACCAACGAACTATCATGGTCCAAACATACCAAGACAGTCGTGAAGAGGGCACGACAAAGCTTTTTCCCCCTCAGGAGTCTGAAAAGATTTGGCATGGGTCCCCAGATCCTCAAAAGGTTATACAGCTGCACCATTGAGAGTATCCTGACCGGTTGTATCCCCGCCTGTTATTGCAACTGCTCGGCATCTGACAGTAAGGCGCTACAGAGGGTAGTTCGAATGGCCCAGTACATCATTGGGGCTAAGCTTCCTGCCATCCAGGACCTATACAATAGGCGGTGTCAGAGGAAAGACCATAAAATTGTCAGAGACTCCAGTCACCGAAGTTATAGACTGTTTTCTCTGCTAAGGCACCGCAAGTGGTACCGGAGCGCCAAGTCTAGGACCAAAAGGCTCCTCAACAGCTTCTACCCCCAAGCCATAAGACTGCTGAACAATTAATCAAATCGCCACTGGACTATTTACATTGACCCCCCTCCCTTTTGTACACTGCTGCTACTCGCTATCTATGCATAGTCACTTCACCCCCACCGACATGTTCAGATTACCTTAACTAGCCTGAACCCCTGCACACTGACTCGGTACTGGTGCTCCCTGTATATAGCATCGTTATTGTTATTCTTATTGTGTTACTTTTTATTATGACTTTTTACTTTAGTCTACTTGGTAAATATTTTCTTAACTCTTCTTGAACTGCACTGTTGGTTAAGGGCTTGTAAGTAAGCATTTCACGGAAAAGTCTACACTTGTATTTGGCACATGTGACAAACACATTTTGATTTGATTTGATTTGACATCATAACCACACAAATACATCACAACTACAAAACATCATCACAAATGATACAGATAGAGACCCAGCTCTAGGGTTCAGAGGGTAATCCTAATAAATAAAATTATAAAAACCTTAGTGTAACAACAGTTTTAGTAAGTAGTCGTGCACAATTATCAATTTCTATTTAATTTCTATTTAGGTTTATGTCACCCATTCATTGTCAGTTAGAGACACAGTAGGACCCAAAAGCATAATCAGTGCTCTAACTCCCCCTTGCGCTGGTCTGGAGCAATGAAGTGGTGACGTAGGGTACTGTACCAAACCACAAAGTCCCGCGGCGTAAGCTCTCAACTTTTAAAGGAGGAACCACTGTACACACATGACTGACCAGCTGGAACATAAACACTTCACAAGGTAACTGACAAGTTGACATATATGACAACAACAAAAAAGTTTGGCAGGTGGGCACACATACAGTGGATATGTGAAAGGGACATGTGGCAGCGCTGACACTGAGCAAACAGAACAGAGTAGCATTCCTCCCCCAGCCGACCGGGGGCAAATATGCCACCCGGGGGAGGGGTCAGAGGTCACACAGGAAGTATACCGGACCAGAGCCTCCCGGTCGGCTGACGTTTATAAGACAAACGCTTCATACTGCAGAGTGTGAGAGAGAGTGAGAGTGTGAGAGAGAGAGAGAGAGAGAGAGAGAGAGAGAGAGAGAGAGAGAGAGAGAGAGAGAGAGCTGTAATCACTGCGCTTCCTACTGTTACAAACCAGTGGCATGTCAAAGTGTGTCTCATGGGCTCAGTATTTACTACACACCTACTACTGCTTTACTTCACACACAATGTCTAGAGTACACACACACACACTTTTAGATCACAGACAAAATGCTGGGTCATCTTGTATCTCTACTGTTAAATCACAAACACACAATGTCTGGAGCTCACCATTACTGACAGGGACCAATGTGTGTGTATAAGTCACAATGTGTGTGTAAA
Organism: Hucho hucho; assembly: GCA_003317085.1. Lineage (NCBI taxonomy): Eukaryota > Metazoa > Chordata > Actinopteri > Salmoniformes > Salmonidae > Hucho > Hucho hucho. The sequence goes on along the minus strand of QNTS01004031.1, from coordinate 141,283 downwards.
AACCTGTGTGATCAAACACACTGTGTGTGTGTGTGTGCGTGCATATGTGTGTGTGTGTGTGCGTACATATGTGCGTCTGTGTGTGGCCTGGAAACGTTTGGGAACATGGTCCAATCTTTTGTCACCTTTTCTTGCCACCTCTCCTCTATTTTGATGGTGTCTCACTAAACTATTTATAAAACCTTGTATATAACAAGAACACTCTTCTCTCCAAAACAAGGATACACACTTCTCTCCAAAATAAACCTGTCTGCTAGGAAACAAAATAAACCACTGTATAATATTCATATATATTAGCTAACTATTAGCTAATGTACACAAACATATGGATTTCTTATACATGGAGTAAAATGTTACAATGGAGCCTGTTTGTGTATGTGTGTTCGCGCCCATATGTGTGTGTATGTGTGTGTGTGTGTGCATTTCATGAGGTGCAAATGTTACAGTGTGCTATATGAGTACACATGGAGATCAGGGGCTGTGTTTTATACAGAACTGGTGAGAAAATAAAGCTTCAGCCTGAGCAGGTCTGACCTGAACAATTAGAGTATCAGTGAAGAAATATAGTGAGCATATTTCATCAGCTTTTCTAACAATGTGACCAGACTATGAGTTATAACTAGGACAGAATGTGACCATGAGTTATAACTAGGACAGAACGTGACCATGAGTTATAACTAGGTCAGATCATGACCATGAGTTATAACTAGGTCAGAACGTGACCATGAGTTATAACTAGGACAGAATGTGACCATGAGTTATAACTAGGTCAGTATGTGACCATGAGTTATAACTAGGACAGAATGTGACTAGTCAGAATGTGACTATGAGTTATAACTAGGCCAGAACGTGACCATGAGTTATAACTAGGACAGAATGTGACTATTAGTTATAACTAGGTCAGTATGTGACCATGAGTTATAATTAGGACAGAATGTGACTAGTCAGAATGTGACTATGAGTTATAACTAGGCCAGAACGTGACCATGAGTTATAACTAGGACAGAATGTGACCATGAGTTATAACTAGGTCAGAACGTGACCATGAGTTATAACTAGGACAGAATGTGACCATGAGTTATAACTAGGGCAGAATGTGACCATGAGTTATAACTAGGTCAGAATGTGACTATTAGTTATAACTAGGGCAGAATGAGACTAAGAGTTATAACTAGGACAGAACGGGTCTATTAGTTATAACTAAGGCAGAATGTTTTTTCTGGTCAGGGCCCTATATTCAGGAAAATTCTAACATTTGTGAAAAATGTATTCATCCCCCTGAGTCAAGACATGTTAGAATCACCTTTGGCAGCAATAACATTCGTGATTCTTTCTGGGTAAATCTTTAAGAGCTTTCCACACCTGGATTGTGCAACATTTTCCCATTATTGTTTTCAAAATTCTTCTTTTGTCAGACCAGCTTGACCAGCTAGACCAGTATAGGCCAGCATGGACCAGCTTGGTTAGCAGCATACCAGTATCACCAGCATACCAGCATGAGCTGCTCACCAGCATCACCAGTTTGACCAGCTAATCAGTCATCTTAAGCAGCTAGACCATGCTGTTAAACCAGCATAACCCGATAAACCATGCTGGTCAACCAGCATAACCAGCTAGACCAGCCTTAAAGTATGGGTCGTGACCCAAAGTTGGCCCCGGACCTGTTAATGGTGGGTCGCGACGTGTCAGAGTAAATGTATTGTAGCGACCCACACAGACAGCTGTGTGTTATGTGTTAGGCTATTAGTTGGTTGTGTTGTACTTACCAGTACCCAGTGTTCGCGGGGTCCGACATGCCAATCAACCTGCTATCTGCCAATCATGGGAATGCTTGGAATGTTCTGATGCCGGGCATCCTGGTGGTTGGCGGAGTGGCGTGGAGGGGGGTTGGGCAGGGGGATGGAGCATTGGACCTTAAGACCAGGTTTAGCCATTGTTCTCTCTCTTACGTCTGGCCTTCACAAGAGAAGGTCACGGTTGGTTTGTGGGGTATCCTTCATTTATTTGGCGTGGGCTACGGCCAAACAGTAGCCTGTTTATTAAGTTGGGTCAATTCGTAAACTCAATCCTCTGTCTGGACAATTGTTCCTTTATGATCTAGTCAGGTCATTACAGTATAGTTATTTAATGAATTGATTTGGCCAAGTGCAACTGCGGTCTCTGTTCAGTGCGCTCTCTGCTTAGCAGCGGTCTCTGCTCAGTTTGGCAGCTGCGTGAGTGGGAGTTGCCCGTGTGCTTCGCGGTTTACCAGATCTTTTTTCTGGAGTTATCTTGACGATCACTCTGCGACACACGGTGCAGCGCTGTCGTTCAACAGTATATGATGCGCTGTGTGCCACTGACTTGTCATTCCCACTCGCCAAATGGACTCATGCTAGCAACACGTTCTGACTGAGCTCAATCGTCATGAAAAGCCAATACACCGATGAGTTTCTCTCTTTCATATCAACTTTGAGAATTAACGAGGAGCCCCCTCAATGTGTTTTGTGCGGGGAAGTGCTTAGTAATGAGTCAAATCAAAACGAACAAATTCATTTAACGACACGTCCTGACCAAACATCCGCAGCATGACGGTATAGCCAGGGAAATATTTCAGAACAGGGCAGAATGCTTCAGGAAACAATGGAAAAGTATGTGAGCTAGCAAGGCATTGTTGTCATTTTATAAAAGGTGATGATAAGCAGAAATAAGTGTGTACTATCTCATAGTAGTATATGTGAGTTTCTCTTTCAAACAATCCCCTGGCCCTTGTACAGAGCTAATAGCTAACGTTAGCCAAAGCAAGTTAGCTAGCTACTGATAGGGCATCCCTAAGTAACAGAACAGATGAAGATGAAAAATGATCAGGCCTACTGTACATTTTACTGTAGAAATTATTGTCGAAAACAAGTCTAGGTTGGAACCGTTGGTGTTAAAATACAAGTCATAATTTTGTTCTGAAATGGAATAAACTGATTGAAACAAGATACTTTTTGAGGCAAACACACACAGTTCTGGGTTGCTCATCTACAGCAGGAAGCTGTCTCCTGCCTGACTGAGAAAGCAGTAGATGTTCTGGTCCAGTTTGGCACCACATTCCTATGTCAGGGTTCTCAACTCTGGATTACTTAAAAAACAAGTACAGAAACAGTCTCAATGCTGAGCATGACCTCAGAGTTGCGCTGTCAAAAACTGAGCCCAGAATAGACATTCTTGTTGAAAACTTCAACCAGCCACACACCTCTCATTTGGACTGTGTGTGTTTTCTGGTCTACATCCGTGTGATTGTTTAAAAAATATATTTGTTTTATTTAAATTGAACCTTTATTTAACTAGGCAAGTCAGTTAAGAACAAATCATTATTTTCAGTTTGTTCCAGTTCAGAATGAATTATTTATTGAATTTTAACAGCAACAGTTCCAACATAGACAGATATGTAAGAGTTTTTAATGGGGGAAAATAAACATGACTAGCTATTTATATGGATATTTCATTTCATTGTTATTTGTTTTTGTCTATATTGCATTTGTTTTAGGCATAAGGGCAATGAAATGTACCAATATTTACGTATAGTTGCATATATTCCTATGCTTGGGTCCCAGAAAAACACAGAATTTCTAATTTGGGTCCCAGGCTGAAAAAGTTTAAGAACCCCTGAGCTAGACTATGCTGGTCAGACCAGCTTAACCAGCATCAGACCACCACTGACCAGCATAAACCGATCTATGCAGTTTTTTCCAGCAGGGTAGTACCAAGGAGAGAAAAATGTGTACCCCGGTATATTTGTAGGCTTCTACACTATTATTGAAAGTGTGTATATTTATGGTAATTGATATTGTATTACCTAAATATGTTGATGTGCATTTAATTCCTGTCTTCATGACCAGTAATTGCACTGGGAGCATCTTTTCTCCCTCTTCAGTACAACACCGCAACAATCTCGCTAACAATTGTAAATCTCAATTGAAAGAGAATAGGGGTGGGATTGAGTCCATCTCTAGTTGAACTATCTTCTAACAATGTTTCATATCCGCACTCACGTAAATCACACCGCTGTCCAACGCTTTACCTCATCTTGAACCGCCACCCCCATCCCCCTCATTCTACCACCCTGACTTTCATACCAGCCCCTCAGTGTGTCTGTTTAGGCTGCCGTTGCTACAAAAAGCACGGTAGTTTAACGGAACACATATTAAGACAGACAGACACACATGGTTAAGCGGACAGACGGTACTGTAGACCGCAGGACATGGGTCCCGCAGGTCTGGATATGGTTCACACACAGATTAAACAAATATTCCTAGAGTTCCTTCCATGACCATGAACATACTGTGCAGAATAACCATGTCTGTTTAATGTTAGTATTTCTGTCTCAAAATGTACAGTATATCTCCACAATGTGTGAATATATGACTTGTGTCTGTCTATGCGCTGATGTGTGTTTTGTGCAGTCTTTCCCGCACTGTGTGTTTTGCACTTGTGTCTATGCGTCTGCATGTATAGATGTGAAGGTGTGTGTATAGATGTGTGCATGTGTGTATAGATGTGTGTGTGTGTGTGAATGGGCCCTTTGTCCTGTTTAGCTGTGTGTGTTCCCCTGTGCAGATGGGAGGCCAGCTAAGACATAATCACCTCTGATTTTGAGGATCTTGTTATTCAGGCTGTTCCGGGCCACACGGAGGTTCCGGGCCACATGGAGGCCCCAAGGAAACAGACAAACATCTGTGCAGTGTGTGTGTATGTGTGTGTGTGTGTGTGCGTGTGTGTGAGTCCTCCATGTGCAGCTTCTGTTTTGTGTATCTTTCATATGCATATATGTTTGAGAGTCTGCGAGCCCCAATCTTTCCAGCGGATGAGCGGAAGAGGTGGTTAATGGACGGAGAGCGTCAGACCACCAGCCATGGCAAACCATTAGAAGCTGTATGGCTTCACTGAGTCTGGCTCAGCAAGGAGCAGACGTTTATTTATGGAACAAAAATGGAACATACATGTGGCTAGCTAGACCACCACCTGGCATGTATTTAAACCCTGTTCTAGGCGGCTGCCCAGGGGTGGTGATGCAGTCCAGAGGTATGGTGGTTGCATGGTTTGTGAATGTGTTCCCGGGCCAGAGAGTTAGGCCATGCTGAAAAGTTTAACTTGTGAAACCATTAATTAATTAATTAAATGCTTGGAAACAGTTTGTTGTCTGCCTCTACTTGTCTGCACTCTTAAGAACCTGTCACTTTTTCACCCTGTTACACACGCACACTTCTATGTACCTACTGTATGATAAAAGCTACACCATTCACCAAACCTACCATAGCAATGCCCCTCTTGGTCCTGCCTCCACTGTGCTTTTCTTTCAAGGAATTCCTAAGCACTATTTTTTTCTTCCACCAAAAAACCTGGACTTGGATCATTAGACTTACCTCACCTGGAGGTTAGTCGCACTTCGCCACCTCTATCCTAATGGGGTGTAGTGATACATACAGTACTAATGTCAGGCCAGAGAGTTACGTGCTGAAGCTCATGGCTCTGAGAGAGAGAGAGAGAGAGAGAGAGAAGAAAAAAAGGTTAGAGGAATTGCTGAATGTGTAGAGGTAAAAAAAGTTTGTTATTCAAGAGTCAATCTTCTGGACCAGACATCTGTAGCTTTATAAATCTTCCCTAACAATATGTACCATATGTCCATCTGCACTGTGCTGCCACCTGATTCTGCCGGCCATGACAACTCACACTTAACAGCATACACACACACACACACACACACATGCTCATACACAAACACACACTCGTACATGCTCGTACAAACACACACACACACACACACACACACACACACAAAGAAGCTTAGATTATTTAATTGGAGAAAATATGGACCTACTGGCTATTCCAGCTTCTTTGTCATAATTTTACATGTTAGAGGGTTTCTTACACTCTTGTTCTCTCTTTAAATCACCTGTGTCTTCCCAACCCTCTCTCTATTTCCTAATAACCAAACCTTTCCTAACTACATCTCCAGCCCAAGCAGGCGTCAGCAGTGCACCATTTCCTATGCTAGTCTCATAACCGTGCCCCATGCCCTTCCTCAACCCTTACCTATGACATCATCTTCTATGAGTAAATAGCAAGCATTTTTTAAACAGTCTGTTTGAGATACAAGTTTAAGGTGGGTTTTTTTAAGTGTTTTTTTCTCTAGTTTATGCTTTGGCCACAAATACGAGTATAGGATCAGTCAACAACATTATATTGATATGAGTTAACAGAATATTAACTTTTAAAAGTGAGATTTTCACTGGACAGTTACTTTAAATAGCGGAAATATATACGTCCCTCTGGTCTCTCGCCATGTCTTTCTCTCTTTCTCTCTCTTTCTCTCTTAACACTAATGTAGTGATTAACCCTGTAAAGAGCTCTATACTGACACCAGGTGGGTGTATCCAGTACAATATGCTGAACTCCCTTGAATTCCCAGCCTGGACTCAGGGGTAGACATAACATAGTAAATGTAAATCCGGGACACTCCAATTAGGAAAGGAAAGGAAAGGGAAAGTGGGATACCTAGTCAGTTGTACAACTGTATGCCTTCAACTGAAATTAGTATGATATGTTACGTTTCGTATGGTATGTATTACTTTGTGGATGTCCATCAATAATTTTGTATGATATTTTATAAATTAAAATTGGTATGATATGTTACAAATTGCAAATCATCCAATATGTTACGAATTGCAATTCGTACAATATTTTACCAATGCAAAATATGATATTTGATATGTTGCGAATTCCAATTTGTTGTGGCTAATGTTAGCTAGGTGACTAGATGGCTAACATTAGCTAGGCTAGGGGTTAAGATTAGGGTTAAGGCTAGGAGTTAGGTTAAAAGGTTAGGGGAAGGGCTCGCTAACATGCTAAGTTGTTGCAAATTTGCTAAAAAGTAGTAAGTAGTTGCAAAATTTATAATTAGCTAAAAGCTAAAGTTGTCCTTGATGAAATTCGAATGCACAACATTTGGGTTGCTAGACATAAGCATTATACATCCAACCGTCCACCCCGACCAACCACCCTACTTTTGTTGTTGTCCTAAGAATCCTTCTGCCTTATGTAACCATACCAAACGTAACATATCATACTAATTTCAATGTCACGGATTTACATTTACTATGTTACGTTTAGTCTATGAGACCAGGCTGGAATTTCAAAGACAGTGATTAGGTACAAGCCTACTTTTAATATAAAACCGATATCTATCTAATACCATATCTCACATATTAAACAATTAAAACATTTATTTGTGATTCAAAGGCGATGCCTTGGGTCTTTTGAGCATAAATGGTGGAATGAAGTTGAATTCTCCAGGTCGTCAGAGCCTGTAGCTCAGCAGCTGTGACCATCCAACTCCCTGACCCTTGACCTGGTCAGTGCCAGGACCTTCCAGAATGTCCACTCTGTCTCATACAGGTCAGTGTGGAAGAATGTCTGTGGAAGACACCAGCATTCCACCATGTCTAGCCTACTGATGATTGTGGAACATTCTGCTCAGAACATTCTAATGTCAGAGAATACTAATGTTTCTGAGGCATTCGTCTGATTGGTGAGAGATGTTTAGGTACTTTATTCCCTGATTCTCATGTCTGCTTCCTTACCATCTCTGTCCTAATGCACTTTAGGATTGAATGGTGTGGTTTAATGAAACTATTCCATTTACGAAAGTACCCCATGCCCTACAATAGGAGCTCTAATACTGATGTGCATGTAATTCCTGTCTTCATGACCAGTAATTGCACTGGGAGCATCTTTTCTCCCTCTTCAGTACAACACCGCAACAATCTCGCTAACAATTGTAAATCTCAATTGAAAGAGAATAGGGGTGGGATTGAGTCCATCTCTAGTTGAACTATCTTCTAACAATGTTTCATATCCGCACTCACGTAAATCACACCGCTGTCCAACGCTTTACCTCATCTTGAACCGCCACCCCCATCCCCCTCATTCTACCACCCTGACTTTCATACCAGCCCCTCAGTGTGTCTGTTTAGGCTGCCGTTGCTACAAAAAGCATGGTAGTTTAACGGAACACATATTAAGACAGACAGACACATGGTTAAGCGGACAGACGGTACTGTAGACCACAGGACATGGGTCCCGCAGGTCTGGATATGGTTCACACACAGATTAAACAAATATTCCTAGAGTTCCTTCCATGACCATGAACATACTGTGCAGAATAACCATGTCTGTTTAATGTTAGTATTTCTGTCTCAAAATGTACAGTATATCTCCACAATGTGTGAATGTATGACTTGTGTCTGTCTATGCGCTGATGTGTGTTTTGTGCAGTCTTTCCCGCACTGTGTGTTTTGCACTTGTGTCTATGCGTCTGCATGTATAGATGTGAAGGTGTGTGTATAGATGTGTGCATGTGTGTATGTAATAACAAGATCCACAATTTTCATTCATAAAATAACATACAAAATGATTGATGGACATCCACAAAGTAATACATACCATACGAAACGTAACATATCATACTAAGGTTAGGGGAAGGCTTAGCTAACATGCTAAGTTGTTGCAAATATTCTAAAAAGTAGTAAGTAGTTGCAAAATTGCTAATTAGCTAAAAGCTAAAGTTGTCCTTGATGAAATTCAAATGCACAACCTTTGGGTTAAAGGGATCTGAGAGATGTTTAGGTACTTTATTCTCATGTCTGCTTCCTTACCATCTCTGTCCTAATGCACTTTAGCATTGAATGGTGTGGTTTAATGAAACTATTCCATTTACGAAAGTAGCCCATGCCCTACAATAGGAGCTCTAATACTTGTATTTTTTCTAGCACTCATCTGCTAGTCTACAGTCCTTGAAGGCCACAGTCTTCCTGGGTTTCCTCTCTCCCTGACACTGATGAACTAAATATCATTGATGTGGCTCTCAACAAATTGACCAGTCTATTGTATGTGTGCAGTTAGATAGGTATGTTTTGTATTAGCTAACCACATCATATGTTATAGAAATTTGTCAGTCGACGACACAGTCGATGACGTGGCTAACAACCATGGTTGTTGCGTCGGCCTCGCCTTAGCTGTGGAACGCGGCCAAACACTCATCCATCTTCACAGTGATGTCATCAAACGGGGACACTGCCAATCAAGCCTGACACTGAAGCGCTTAACAAAAACAAAAGCTCAGATTCCATTCCATCTCATTCCTTACCCGTAGAATCGAGACCAAGGGGGAGTAGCGGACTGAGGTGTAAACTCTGGGTTTTTTATGGTTGTCTTTTGAAGTGTGAGGCAGAGGGACGGTTCAGTGATCTCCCTGTTGGTTCCTGTCTAGACAGACAGACAGAGAGAGAGAGAGAGAGAGAGAGAGAGAGAGAGAGAGAGAGAGGGAGAGAGAGAGAGAGAATTAATGACTCAAGTATTTGTTTGCACACATGGCTCTCCCAGTTTCCAGTTTACTCATCTGAGGAGCATAGTAACACACACCGATGTCTGTCAACCTCAGACAAACTCTCAGATCGCTTTAACCACAGAGCCACACTCAGCCTGCCGGCTGTACAGATCACAAGTGACTTACATGCTTTGGTAACCAAGATGAGCATACTGCAATGGAGGTTTGTAGGCCAGTGGCTTTCCGAGTGAGAAGAGTCACATGGGTAGGCCTAACAACGGAAAACGATATTTTCAGATGTTTTCATGTATTTTCGTAACAAAAGAAATCCAATTTTTATATAGAAATAAGTCAATTTAATATAGGACAACATCACGAAATCCATTTGGTCTATGTCATTTTATTTAATCTCATTATGATACAGAAAATGTAGGCTATTTCAAAAGAACAGAATACCATATTTTTAGTTGACTGCTATTATACTCAGTGGCGACGCATCATTCAGGGCAGAGCCCCACCTGTTTTGAGCCCCACCCCTTTTTTTTACTGTTTTGCATGTTATTTTGGCATTAATACATGTCACATATCAGTTTGCAAATAATGTAAAAAAATAAATAATAATAAAGCTTGAGTTAATAAAGCCGCAAACAAACATGGTCTCTTTTTTGCTTTCTTTAGTAAGGCAGCTCCAAAATGCAGGTGTTTCAGCCTAGCTCAGTGCTTTCTGTTGTAGTGGGGCAGCCAGCGGAAAATACAGAGCGTAGGGGTTGGTAATCTTCTCTTGTTGCGCCGTGATTGGCTCAGTTTTCAGTCACTCATGGGGACACTAAGTCACCGCAAACTCTACCGGTAGAGCTCGAAAATTCAAGCCCCTTGAGGCTTCCATAGACTTACATTGGAAGTGCCCATCCAAGAAGGCTCAAGCTCATTGGCCACAGATAACATGACATCAAATCACATTATATCTACCGTAGCTTTGATTGGACTGATCATGGAACAATATTAGCTAGCAAGCTAGACAAGCAGTCATCATCATGCATCAAGTCGGCAATCTACTGGCAAATATGTTTCAATCCTTGTCAAATGAAGAGAAATTATAGATAAAACGTATCTGTGCTCATCGGCCATAAACATTACACAACAAGTTGGAAATCGTAAACTCAACAATGAGTACTAAGGTGCCACTGCAGCCCCGGGTTCGATCCCAGGATGTGTCACAAGATCGTAACTACCAATTGGATATCACGAAAAAGGGGGTAACACCATAGGCCAGAAAAGTTGAATACATTGGCCATGCTGTCAATCCAGCATGACTTCTGCCACGTTCAAAACAGCTGGAAACTCGGAACTGGGAAATCTTAGACTTCAGTGAGTTCAATACAACTGGGAACTGGGATTGCCTCTTATCTGCTCGTCGTCCCCTTATGCCATAGTTTGTACATCTCAATTGTCAGTCGAAAACAATTTGCTTAAGCAAGACAGCCATATCAGCTATGTTTTTTTAAAAGGCAGTAAATGGGGCTGAATGAACTGTTTCACTGCCAGACAAGGCTCCGCTGATCGCCAGGTGTAGCAGTGGTAAGGTGTTGGGACTGCTGTTGGGACTCTGCTGTTGGGACAGCTTTATGTAGGTCCTAACAGTTTGTGTGCACCGTTTGTCACTGTTATAGTACAATTAATGTATTATTTAGTGTTGTGTTGTGTAGTGGCTTTGCTGGCATGCATCTAAAAACTATTTTTTGAGTTTTCCCCACCAAGATTTACATTACATTAAATTGCCACTGATTATACTAAAGATATATTCAAGGTTCAACTTTAAGGCAAGCCATTTCTTTAAAACGTTTTTGATAATAGGAATGAGAATGTAGTCCATTTTGTTTTGAAATCAGCATTTGTCCATCTCTCCCAAGGTTCCCATTTACAATCAACGAATATGCATGAGATAGTCACAAGACTATAACATTGGAATGTTTTAAGGTGCTGCCATACCCTGACTGGTGAGGACACAGGTGAAGCCATTAAATCAAATGAATGACCTAGAAATAAAGTTTTGAAACTGTTTTAACAATGCTATAGTACTACATATTTTGTCTGTATAGTTTGGATTATACTTTTCGTAATGTATGACACATACAGTGGGGAAAAAAAGTATTTAGTCAGCCACCAATTGTGCAAGTTCTCTCACTTAAAAAGATGAGAGAGGCCTGTAATTTTCATCATAGGTACACTTCAACTATGACAGACGAAATGAGGAAAAAAAATCCAGAAAATCACATTGTAGGATTTTTAATGAATTTATTTTCAAATTATGGTGGAAAATAAGTATTTGGTCA
>QNTS01004031.1:112902-128886 GCA_003317085.1 Hucho hucho | reverse complement strand
TGACCAAATACTTATTTTCCACCATAATTTGCAAATAAATTCATAAAAAATCCTACAATGTGATTTTCTGGATTTTTTTTCTTCATTTTGTCTGTCATAGTTGAAGTGTACCTATGATGAAAATTACAGGCCTCTCTCATCTTTTTAAGTGAGAGAACTTGCACAATTGGTGGCTGACTAAATACTTTTTTTCCCCACTGTAAATAAATAAAAACTCTTCAACTCACGTACTATCAGCTGCTGTTCACTTTACTGTCAAGGGGGAATTATTTTCTGAATCAGCTGATGATTGTTGAAACAGAGTTCAAAACGGGTTGTGGAGAGGGTCGGAGGTCTGTGTCACAAATAAAGGTTTGTATGCTGATTCGCTGCTTCTCGCCCACAACTCCGCCGCGTAGTTACTGTTGCTATGACAAACAGGCGTGTGCAACTCGGGAAAAGGAGAGACAGATCAGGCAAGCAGGGAGCTGAAACTAAAGCTAACAATATGATGGCTAATATGTAGCTAGCTAGCTATCTTAGATAGCTATTGCTATGGTGAGAGGCAACAGTTTTTACTGCTAACTGGCCAGCAACCCATTTTACTGTATCATTTAGCATGATCAACAAGTGATGTGTCTTGGTCAAAGTTTAAGAGGAGTTGAGTATATAGCTAGTTCACTAAAGTCTGCTTGCTTACAACTGGTCATCATCTCTTCCACACAGTTTGCGCCAATCAGAGTATCTCCACCCAGTGATCTCCAAAGATGGACGAAGCCCACCTGCTTGCTCTTCCCCTCCAGTACTGTTACACTGTGTACACCATATTTTCTTGACTCAATTCTTTTAAAGATGCACCTTACTTCACAAGGTTGAAAATCCTACATTAAATGAGTATTGAGGTCTTCCCACCATCAACAGGAAAAAGATATAGAGTAAATAACATTGTTGATATCATTAGTTCATTGGCTTGTCATGCCCATGCCATACCAATTACTCTGAACATTTAACCATCACAGGTGATATTGTAACCCAGGGGCCTGTGTTGGAGACATTTTCTAAAGCTTACACAGTTATTCTTGTCCTAAAAACAGTCACAGGTGTTCAAGAAACGGATTATAATTTACAAAAGGATCTAGATCTGCATCTAGGTTTCTTTCAATATGGTTTCCAACATAAGATTGATAGAACTTTACTGAAGAGCAAGTGCATTACTGTATTGTAATTATTTTTACAAAATACATTATTCACCTATGACTAGTGGCTGCAAACAAATTAGCACTGGTAATTATGACTGGACAGTTTTAGCAGTATAGCAACAACTTCCGTAGAGTTAGTTTTATTTAATTGGTTCAGGGTAGCACTGCCACCATGGCGCATTGGTGAGAATGTAATGAAATCAAAAGGAAAGGGTTGCAGTATTGGATATTGACTTTTTCCATATTTTATTACGTTACGGCCTTATTCTAAAATGTATTAAATAATTGTTTTTCCTCATCAATCTACACACAATACCCCATAATGACAAAGTGAGAACAGGTTTTTAGAATTTTATGTATTCAGACCCTTAGCTATGAGACTTGAAATTTAGCTCAGGTGCATCCTGTTTCCATTGATCATCCTTGAGATGTTTCCTACTAGGTCTAGTGTTCCCTTCTAACGTGCTTAGGGAAGGAAAGGGGGGTAGCTACTAGCTAGCAATGTTAGCAGACTGGTTCTTGGCCAGACAAGTCGATGGAACTCGGTAGACTCCAATTCCCTCCAGTCAGCAGGCTGCTTGTCTCAGTGCTCCTATTGAATACTAATGTAATTAGTATTCTGTTCCTACAGTGGTGGCAGAGAGTGAGTGCATGGCAGGCTAGTGGGCAGGTGAGTACTATTAAGATCATGAGTGCTTGTGTGGTATAGACTGAATCAGACATGGATCCTCACATGGCCTTTTTCCCCAGCAGCCATCACCATGAGACGTCGTGCCCTTCCCACATAAAATAATATTTGTAAAAAAATGTTTTAACAAATTTCAACAAAACTGTTTTTGCTTTGTCATTATGGGGTATTGTGGGTAGATTGATGAGGGGAAAAAATTATTTAATCAATTTTAGAATAAGGCTGTAACGTAAAAAATGTTTCCCTCATAACCATTTCCACTGCTCCTTTTTTCTTGCCCATCATCTTCTCCTTCACCAGATCTTTCAGAAGGCCTGTGTAGTCCCCCACTCCATGTGTATGCATAATATGCTCCACTTTCTTCCTAATTTCCTTTTCCACCATCTTCTACAATCGCTCCCGTTCTCCAAACATTTCTCCCTGTGCAACCCTTCCAACGCCATCCGCCATCTTGACAACAGCTCAAGGTTTCACATGACCCTTTGTCTTGTAATAAATTGTAAAGGGGAGTTCCCCCAAAAATATTTTTGTGGGGAATAAAAAACTTGTTAGCTATTTACAAAATGATGTGTATTCACCTCCACACACACTTTATCTTCTCTTTCAGCCTTTTGATCCAATATGGTCCTTAGCTATGTAGCGTTCCCATAACTTTTTTTCTTTCAACAACCAAACGGCAACCACAGGGGAACATTTCATAAAATAACATTATTTTATGAGGTTATTTGAACGTTCTCAGAAAAACGTGTTTCTACCTTACCAAAAGAGCAACGTTCCCTAAAGGTTCCCCTTTGGTTCTTCGAAAAATTACTTTCACACACCGTTCCCAAAACTTTCTGTGAAAGTTATTTTCTAAGAACCAAAGTAGAACCTTTAAGGAACGTTATAGGAACATTCTGTGCTAGCTAGGCTACTTGTATCAGCTGGTATAGATGAACTTCATGCCAATGAGCTTCTACAAGTAGGTGTGCTCAGTAAAGTTGCTTGCCCTCCAGTGGCCACCACCACTCTCCAACCTGGTACTGAAAATCCTAGGTGGACAGGCAGACAGGCAGACAGAAAGACATACTGGCAGACTGGGCAACAGAATCAAATGCAAATGTTGTAGCTAATTACATTGACAGGCTTTTCAGATAGTGGCTACCCAGAAGCCACTAAGTCTTTATTCTAAATGGAAAAGTAAAATAAATAAAACCTAATCAAACTAATTTATACAGTAAAATGGGTTGCCTCTCACCATAGCCAGCTATCTAAGATAGCAAGTCATCTCAAATCAAATCTAATTTTATTTGTCACATACACATGGTTAGCAGATGTTAATGCGAGTGTAGAGAAATGCTTGTGCTTCTAGTTCCGACCATGCAGTAGTATCTAACAAGTAATCTAACAATTTCACAACTACCTTATACACACAGTGTAAAGAAATGAATACGAGTATGTATATATGAATATATGGATGAGCGATGGCTGACCGGCATAGGCAAGATGCAGTAGATGGTATATAGTACAGAATATACATGAGTAGTGTAGGATATGTAAACATGATATAAATGGCATCGTTTAAAGTGGCTAGTGATAAATTTCTTACATCCACCTTTTAATTATTAAATTGGCTAGAGATTTGAGTCGATGGCCGAACAGCATAGGCAAGATTCAGTAGATGGTATAGAGTACAGTGTATACATTTGATATGAGTAATGTCGGATATGTAAACATAATATACAAAATTGTTTAAAGTGGCTAGTGATACATTTGTTACATCCAATTTTCTATTATTTAAAGTGGCTAGAGATTTAACTAGCTAGCTACATACTAGTTACATATTAGCAATCATATTGCTAGCTTTCGTTTCAGCACCGATCTGTCTCCCCTTTTCCCAGGACTGCTCACACGCCCCTGTTAATCATAGCAACAGTAACTATCGGGAATGTTGTTGGAGAGGAGCAGCTGATCACAACAATACTCAGGTTGTCCACCAGAGAGCATCACTTTCACAGCAAAGAGCACATGCTGCTAGTAGAAGCTGCCCTTATGCCTTAGCCACAGATCTAGGATCAGATTACTGTAATCCTAACTTTACCTTTAGGCGTTGGAAAAATATATGACTCTGTATTAGTGTTTAAAGGCTACTTGCTCCAGATGAACTGATGCCAGACTGTTCATCAGAAACAATATTTCTGCTATTTAAATAATTGAAACATCTATTACTTTTAGACAATGCATTTGGTCAATGTGAGAAGTTAGCAGGTTAGAGAGGAGGATATCAGCTAAATACAATACCTAGAAAGGCCTGTACAGTAGGGCTTCTACTGATAAGAACACTAATAACACACGTTACTGGAATTCTAGAAATGTATGCACTAAGGAGATAGGTAGAGAGAGAGACATTGAGTGAGAGAGAGAGAGAGAGAGAGAGAGAGATTACATAATATTCAATAATGAGACAATTTCGGACCGCTCCTCTACACAGCAAAAATGTATGTCCCCGTAGAAAACATCTGTATGCATTCAGATTCAACTGTAGGCCTAGACGCACACACAAAGACACACACAGACCCTCCGTGCGTCCACACAGTTCTGAATCACTGAGCACATTAATCACTGGTGAAAACACTGTTTGTTACTACGAGTTACTAATGAATACTCAGTTAGTTGCATCACACGCCAAAGCAAGTCAAGTTCTTACCTCTTTGCCAAGACAGTTTGTATGTGTGTGTGTGTGTGTGTGTGTGTTTGTCAATGTTATTAATTGTTGTGTATTTTTATATTTGTTTTATTTCTATTAGTTTAAAGATTTTCCAGTTTAGTTTAAATTCGTTTTCAGAGCTAATTTGCTAGTTTTGATTTAGTTGTATAAAGATATTTCTATTGTTTTTATATTATTTCATTTCAATAGGAGTGTTAGGAGCTAGGTTTCCATCCTATTGGCGACAGATTTGTATGCACATTTTCTAAAATCTACATAAAAAACATTGGGTAGGTTACATGATGAGACATGGATAAGAGCAAGATACTGTAAGTTATGAAGTTAATAAATAAATGATAACTTATCATAACTAATATTAACTGCCTATAAACTCTTAATACCTTTCAATGTCGTAACATATGATTGTGTGACTCCAAGTTTACTTCAACGTGATGGTTAATAAATTATATAAATACTTGGGCATAAATACATTTCCACCGCAATTGTCACATAATATATTTCACAGACAAAAAACATTATCCACACTTGTCCAGCATATTTTGTTTGGTCCACATTGGGATATTTTACCGACAATATGTGCTGTTTCCATCAGGCCTGTCGTGAGTTATTTTTATGCGTCAGGTAATTCATCACCTGTAAATGGTTGGAAGGAAACCTGGTTAGGGACAGAAAGCATGCGTGGAAGGCTCTAAGTCAATTGTGTTCTATAGTTTTTTTTGTGCTTTTTGGGATGTAACTTCTTGCAACGTGGGGGCAGTCATACATAAGATGATGGATCAGCTCATAGGTTAGGTTAGGTTTAAATTATTAAGTCAGTCTCAATGTGACTTGGATTTAAAAGGAATAGTGCAGAGACCTGTGCAAAACAATATGGTGGAAGGAAACTCTCCATCGTTCTTGTTCACATTAATTCAAGGCTTTTTACAGCTTTTCTCAATTGCTTAGACACAATTCCTGGAACAACTCACCATTTTCTCAAATCTTCACACACAATTTTAAAAACTCACACCCAACGGTACAAAAATCTAACTTCTGGGTCCCAATTCAAACTTTGCCCTCAGACAACACACACAAGCTGTCAAAAACACAAACTACATGACTGTTTGTTACACACTGGAGGGATTCATTCAAAACACTGCTACCAAAATGTTTAGAATAGGATTTCAGATAAATAACTTGGAACTTTGTAAAATCACAGCACTGACTATCCAGATAACCCTTTCAGGAACAAGAGAGAAATTCAAAACAGTACTGTAATAAATACCTCTTACATGAGTGGATAAGGGAATACTACTGTATATGCTATTTTGGTCAAAAACCTGACCTTTGAAATGTCACACTGACAAAACATGTAAGGAAGAGTCCATGCACAGTACAATACCCAATTTCCAAAAGCTTTATTTCCAAATGCAGCAAATGTACAGGTTACTCAGCATCAACGTTCGCATCATCTCGTCTCAGGTCGGGGTCAGGCCATAATATCTCATCAACGTCACACATTAGGTTTGAAAAATGCCTTAGAAAACCCTGGATAGACTCCACAGACACATCACCACAGGCGTCCACCATTGCCTCCAGGAGGTTTTGCTGTGCGTAGGGGTTTCTGTCATACACTCTCCACCTCCATGCTGAGAAAAATTCCTCAATCGGATTCAGAAATGGGGAATATGCTGGCGAAAAGAGAATGGTGAACCTGGGGTGGTCATTGAGCCAGGCGCGAACGAGAGCAGCCCGATGGAAACTTACGTTATCCCAAATGACAGCATATTGGGCTTGCTCTGGTTGCCCTGCCTCCCCTTCCTGTTGAAGAATGTTATTGTGCAGCTGATCTAGAAATTGAAGGAGTTGTGCCGTGTTGTATGGACCCACTTTGACATGGCGGTGGAGGACGCCACGATTGCTGATGGCTGCAGGTAGGGTGACGTTGCCTCCCCTCTGGCCAGGAACTTGTATGATGACACGGTGGCCAATGATGTTGCGCCCCCTTTTGCTAGGTTTAACCCTGCCTTGTTGATGAAGATGTACTCCTGTGAGTCAGCCATGGCATCCAGCTGAAAGATTCTCTACAGAAGTAAAAAAACACATTTTACTGTACTACAAATACAGTACTGGAATGAAAGATTGTACTACAGTTACTGTAACACATTACTATACAGTACTGTATTGATATGCTGGAGAGATGTGCCATACTCTACATACTGTAAAAATTCTGTACAGTAAGGAATTCCTTTCAAAAGGCACACAGTACAGCTGCTTTGTCCTTATGTGATTCTTCTGAACGATCTGGTCAATGGTGGAAATGCTGATGCTGTCAATTCCTTGGAAGACTACCAGATCTTCGACTATTTGGGTTTGAATTTCCCTCAAACAGATGGCATTATTGTCAATCACCTTATTCACCAAGGCAGTCTCCTGCTCAGCTGTGAGACGTCTCCGCCTACCTCCAATAGGATGGCCGCCTCTCAGTACTGCAAAAATGAATTTGGACCATTACTGACCTATGGTCATCCATTACAGTTGTAAAAACTACAGTGAGATTCAGCCTATATGCACTACAACATTACATGTATCACAGTAACAACAAGGCAAATGACCTGTTTTCCCTTCTGAAAGTACAGACAATGGATGCAAACGTGTAACGGCTTAGATTGGGTTGCACTAGCTGTCCAGGTTCTCTCATAGTCCTCCCATGTATGATCACATGATGAACTAGGGTGGCACGGATTTCATCTGAGATTACTTGTAGTTGTCGTCCTCTTCCTCTTCCTCTCTGTTGTCTTGCAACTTCAGCGTTGTTAGGATCCATTGTTCCAAAGCACATGGACATGCCTCTAGGCCCTATTTATTGATCCTGCAATTCTGATTGGTGTGTTAACAATTTTGAGGCTTAGTGTTTTCACCTGGAGAAAGGTGTGCTCTTTGAGTTTAGGTTGTGATGACTTGAGTTAATTATACAGAGAGCATGTGTTTGGTGAATGAATATATAGTGGCATGAATGATTTATTTGGCCACTTTTGTGTAAGGTTTTGCAGAAAGAGTTTTGAATATTGAAACATGTGGAAACAGGTGAATAGTGTTTACGGTAAAGGGGAAATGTGTGTGTTTTTGGGAATGACTTAAAGTAATGGGTTTTTGTGCTACAGGAACCAATTTTTGTGTTTAAGCAATTGAGAAAAACTAACTTTAGTAGTGCATGTAAGAAGAATCAAGTTAGCTACCTAGACAATTGTTTGCGTGATAGCTAGTGTTAGTGATATACAAGCTAGGCCTATTTGAAACACAGCCATTTCCTGGTCGTATTTATACCCACCAAATTCAGTTGCTTGAAAACTTCCCAAAAGTTTGAAGAAAGTTCGTTTTGGAGTCAAAGTTAATAGTTCCAGAATAGTTTTAGTTTTTCAAATAGATTTATTTGTTAATCATTTTATTTCAGTTTACTAAATAGTTTTTTCATGATTAGTTCTCGTTTTAGTTTCAGTTTAAGGTTACTATAATAACCTTGGTGTGTGCATCATGAAGGTAGAAATAAACTAATGCACCAGTGGGACTCAGGAACATCTGGACACTGGACAGGGACCAAAATGGAGGCGTTCATTAATAATAGATTTTTACAGGCACACAATCTACTAACCACAACAGACAGTCAATAACTAAGCCACGTTGTGTTATATCTCTTCAAGAAAAGAGTAAGCTGTCTATCTTTACATAAAAGCTAAGTACTGACTAAGGACTGACTGTGGCTGGGTCATGGGCCTGGGCATTGGGCAGGTATGGCAGTATGGGCTATTTAGGTTGTAGGCCTGTGACAACTTGTCCTCCAATGAATGTTGATTACCTGGTTCATCCCTATCACCAGGGCCAGCTCCAGGCATAAGCAACATAAGTCGGGGTCTCAACTTACTATTGAGAGTTAGAACAGTAGAATACTGAAGGTGCAAGTTCGAAATTTTGGTTCTTTATCAGGAATCTTTCTCTTGTTATGTCATCACTGACAGTCACTCAATTAGCCATGTCAGCTTACAATTTTAAGATTGGTAAATTAGTCTAGCAAGCTATCTAAACTTGTAGTAATCTTGGCCTAATACTGACCGGGCACGCAGGGCATGTGCCCAGGGGCCCTGACCTCCAGGTGGTCCCAATTGATTTTGTTAGTCACTCTCACTCAGATATCATTAATATTGCATAAGTTATGGCAAAATGTGTAGAATTGCAGGAAATGTACTTTAAAACTGAAAACAATTATCTCCACCACGTGGCAAAAGAGGTAGAGTTGAACAAAATGTGCTGTAAAACTGGATACATTTTTCTCTTTGCCCTATGCCAAAAGAAGTAGAATTGCATGAAATCTGTTATAAAATTGCAACATTTTCTCTCCGCCCCATGGCAAAATGTGTAGAACTGCAGAAAACATGCTTTAAAACTGCAACATTTTCTTTGCACAGTAAATTTGTCAGGGTTTTACCACTACCTCAGATAACATATGGTCCCGCTCTACAGTGTATAAAGTACTCTGATTATAGTGTTATACATTTAGAGTGTTAATGTAACACTTCACAGTGTAAAACACTGCATTAGACATGCCAGTGTTATTCAAATTTAACACTGTGGGGTAATTAACACTCACAGCGTTATTTCAGTTCAAAATTAGTGTTAATCTAGAGTTAACTCCTATTAGTGTTATGCAAAAAAACTGTTACAGTAAGTGATTTTGGGTGTCGTTTTAACACTATATGATGTAAACCATCATTTGCTTATTTCACATGGTGCCTTTTTCTTTTCGAGTAAATTGTAGAGTTACCACCCATGACTGTATTTGTTAGTGACAGAGACATGGTTGTTGAATGCTTTCCTTTTAAAGACCTGTGGCTTTTGTCAAATGAGTATCTAGGTGAATGTTATCATTAAAAATGTTACTTTATGACAATACATTACATATATCATAAGACCTTACTTTCATGGCCTAGTTTTACCCTACCAGAGTGGTGTTACAAATGACAGGCCAGATCAGGCCTGCAAGTCACATTATGCTAGCTGGTAAAGTTGATCTGTAATTCCTTTTCAGACAGAGTTGGGATAACCAACAGTTGGAATTTGTGTTCATCCGCAACCTGCATTTAGAATGACTACCATTGTTAGGAAATCTGGAAAAGGAGACTACCTAAACCATTTAAACCGGAGAAAACATTTCTGTAATGGGTGCAATAAATCTAACTAACTGATTGGATAAGTTTAGAAACATTTATGATACTTATCTTTGTGTAGCATAATATAAATCAATCAGGTTAATTCATATGCAAAAACACAGATACAGTTGAAGTCGGAAGTTTACATACACCTTACCCAAATACATTTAAACTCAGATTTTGACAATTCCTGACATTTAATCCTATTAAAATTCCATGTTTTAGGTCAGTTAGGATCACCACTTTACTTTAAGAATGTGAAATGTCAGAATAATAGTAGAGAGAATGATTTATTTCAGCTTTTCTTTCATTCATCACATTCCCAGTGGGTCAGAAGTTTACATACACTCAATTAGTATTTGGTAGCATTGCCTTTAAATTGTTTAACTTGGGTCAACCGTATCGGGGAGCCTTCCACAAGCTTCCCACAATAAGTTGGGTGAATTTTGTCCCATTCCTCCTGACAGAGCTGGTGTAACTTAGTCAGGTTTGTAGGCCTCCTTTGCTCACACACGCTTTTTCAGTTCTGCCCACAAATTTTCTATGGCATTGAGGTCAGGGCTTTGTGATGGCCACTCCAATAAGGACTGTTGTCCTTAAGCCATTTTGCCACAACTTTGAAAGTATTCTTGGGGTCATTGTCCATTTGGAAGACCCAAGCTTTAACTTCCTGACTGATGTCTTGAGATGTTGCTTCAATATATGCACATAATTTTCCTCCCTCATGATGCCATCTATTTTGTGAAGTGCACCAGCCCCTCCTGCATCAAAGCACCCCCACAACATGATGCTGCCACCCCTGTGCTTCACGGTTGGGATGGTGTTCTTCGGCTTGCAAGCCTCCCCCTTTTTCCTCCAAACATGACGATGGTCATTATGGCCAAACAGTTCTATTTTTGTTTCATCAGACCAGAGGACATTTGTCCAAGAAGTACGATCTTTATCCCCATGTGCAGCTGCAAACCGTAGTCTGGCTTTTTTATGGTGGTTTTGGAGCAGTGGCTTCTTCCTTGCTGAGCGGCCTTCAGGTTATGTCGATATAGGACTCATTTTACTGTGGATATAGATAATTTTGTACCTGTTTCCTCCAGCATCTTCACAAGGTCCTTTGTTGTTGTTCTGGGATTGATTTGCACTTTTCGCATCAAAATACGTTCATCTCTAGGAGACAGAACACATCTCCTTCCTGAGCGGTTTGACGGCTGCGTGGTCCCATGGTGTTTATACTTGCATACTATTGTTTGTACAGATGAACGTGGTACCTTCAGCCATTTGGAAATTGCTCCCAAGGATGAACCAGAGTTGTGGAGGTCTACAATTTCAATTCTGAGGTCTTGGCTGATTTCTTTTGATTTTCCCATGATGTCAAGCAAAGAGGCACTGAGTTTTAAGGTAGGCCTTGAAATACATCCACAGGTACACCTCCAATTGACTCAAATGATGTCAATTAGCCTATCAGAAGCTTCTAAAGCCATTACATAATTTTATGGAATTTTCCAAGCTTTTTAAAGGCACAGTCAACTTGGTGTATGTAAACTTCTGACCCACTAGAATTGTGATACAGTGAATTATAAGTCAAATAATCTGTCTGAAAACAATTTTTTGAAAAATTACTTGTGTCATGCAGAAAGTAGATGTCCTAACCGACTTGCCAAAGCTATAGTTTGTTAACAAAAAATGTGTGTAGTGGTTGAAAAATGAGTTTTAATGGACTCCAACCTAAGTCTATGTAAACTTCCGACTTCAACTGAATGAAAAACAATACTAAAAAAAGTACCTGCATAGCATGGGCTCTGTAGTAGCGCAGCGGTCTGCATCTCAGTGCTAGAGGCGCTCTACAGACCCTGGTTCGATTCCAGGCTGTATCACAACCGGCCGTGATTGGGAGTCCCATAGGACAGCGCACAATTGGCCCAGCGTTGTCCGTGTTAGGGTTTGGCCGGGGTAGGCCGTCATTGTAAATAAGAATTTGCCCTTACAGTTTTTCTCGATTGCTTAAACACGAAAACTGGTTCCTGTAGCACAAAAACCCATACCCTTACGTCATTCCCAAAAACACACACAAATGTCCCATAAACGTCCACACGTTTCAATATTCAAAACTCTTTCTGCAAAACCTTACAAAAAAGTGGTAAAATAAATAATTCATTGCACTATATATTCATTCACCAAACACATGCTCTCAGTATAATTAACTCAAGTCATCACAACCTAAACTCAAAGAGCACACCTTTCTCCAGGTGAAAACACTAAGCCTCAAAATTGTTAACACTCCAATCAGAATTGCAGGATCAATAAATAGGGCCTAGAGGCATGTCCATGTGCTGTGGAACAATGGATCCTAACAACGCTGAAGTTGCAAGACAACAGAGAGGAAGAGGAAGAGGACGACAACTACAAGTAATCTCAGATTAAATCTGTGCCACCCTAGTTCATCATGTGATCATACATGGGAGGACTATGAGAGAACCTGGGCAGCTAGTGCAACCCAATCTAAGCCGTTACACGGTTGCATCAGGTCATTTGAAAACAGGTCATTTGCCTTGTTACTGTGATACATGTAATGTTGTAGTGCATATAGGTTGAATCTCACTGTAGTTTTTACCACTGTAATGGATGACCATAGGTCAGTAATGGTCCAAATTCATTTTTGCATAACTGAGAGGCGGAGACTTCTCACAGCTGAGCAGGAGACTGCCCTGGTGAACATGGTGATTGCCAATAATGCCATCCGTTTGAGGGAAATTCAAACCCAAATAGTTGAAGACCTGGTAGTCTTCCAAGGAATTGACTGCATCAACATTTTCACCATTGACCAGATCGTTCAGAAGAATCACATAAGGACAAAGCAGCTGTACTGTGTGCCTTTTGAAAGGAATTCAAACAGAGTTAATGAGCAACGATTCCACTAGGTGCAGGTAATTGCTATACTGTACAGAATTTTTTACAATATGTAGAGTATGGCCCATATTTCCAGCATATCAATACAGTATTGTATAGTAATGTGTTACAGTAACTGCAGTACACAATCTTTCATTCCAGTACAGTACTGTATTTGTAGTGCAGTAAAATGTTTTTTTTTATTTTTTTTATTTTTACTTCTGTGGAGAATCTTTGAACTGGATGCCATGGCTGACTCACAGGAGTACATCTTCATCGACGAGGCAGGGTTCGACCTAACAAAAAGCACAAAAGGGGGAGCAACATCATTGGTCACCGTGTCATCATACAAGTTCCTGGCCAGAGGGGAGGCAACGTCACCCTACCTGCAGCCATCAGCAATCGTGGAGTCCTCCACCGCCATGTCAAAGTGGGTCCATACAACACGGCACAACTCCTTCAATTTCTAGATCAGCTGCACAATAACATTCTTCAACAGGAAGGGGAGGCAGGGCAACCAGAGCAAGCCCAATATGCTGTTATTTGGGGTAACGTAAGTTTCCATCGAGCTGCTCTGGTTCGCGCCTGGCTCAATGACCACCCCAGGTTCACCATTCTTTTTTTGCCAGCATATTCCCCATTTCTGAATCCGATTGAGGAATTTTTCTCAGCATGCCAGTGGAGAGTGTATGACAGCAACCCCTACGCACAGCAAAACCTCCTGGAGGCAATGGTGGACGCCTGTGGTGATGTGTCTGTGGAGTCTATCCAGGGCTTTCTAAGGCATTTTTCCCACGCTGTCTGGCAAGGGCAAACCTAATGTGTGACGTTGATTTGATATTATGGCCTGACCCAGACCTGAGACAAGATGATGAGAACGCTGATGCTGAGTAACCTGTACATTTGCTGCATTTGGAAATAAAGCTTTTGGAAATTGGGTATTCTATTGTGCATGGACTCTTCCTTACATGTTTTGTCAGTGTGATGTTTCAAAGGTCCAGTGTTTGACCAAAACAGCATATACAGTAGTATTCGCTTATCCACTCATGTAAGAGATATTTATTACAGTACTGTTTTTGAAGTTCTCTCGCCAGGTTGTTCCTGAAAGGGTTATCTGGATAGTCAGTGCTGTGATTTTAACAAAGTTCCTAGTTATTTATCTGAACCTATTCTAAACATTTTGGTAGCAGTGTTTTGAATGAATCCCTCCAGTGTGTAACAGTCATGTAGTCTGTTTTTGACAGCTTGTGTGTGTTTGAATTGGGACCGAGAGGTTAGCTGTTTGTACCGTTGGGTGTGAGTTTTTAAAATAGTGTGTGAAGATTTGAGAAAATGGTGAGTTGTTCCAGGAATTGTCTAAGCAATTGAGAACTGTAACTGACTTGCCTAGTTAAATAAAACATAGCATGCTGGAAAATATAACGATGGGTGTGGTTTTGATGGGACTCTCCACATTGAAAACAATAATTCTGGTTATCAACAACACTGGGGTTAATTTACACCACTACGTGTTAATTTCACTCCAACAGAGTGAATTTAAATCCTGAATAAACACAATACATGTTACACTGAAAAATGAACACTGTCCAATTTGCTGTGTACACACATGGAAAAATGTTCTCTCAGCTCTCAAGAGGGGGGCCACAAAATGTTTTTTTCCTCGAGGTGGAGGGAAAACAAATCTTGCTTAGGGCCCCCAAAATGCTAGAGCCGGCCCTGCCTATCACGTCCAACGGGGAAAACTCGTTGCAGGCTGCTCACAGGAGCGCAGGGGAAAGTAACGGTTTAATCTTTTTTTATTCCATCACACCACTTGGTGGACTAGGGGATTCCTACAGAATCCTATTGCAATGTGGGAAGAGGGGCGGAAGTGGAGGAAGCCGTTCCACAGCCGATTGGATAATGTTGCTTCAGATTCAGTTGTGGAAACGAAGCTAAACGCGACCGCGCAGTGATTTCAGAGAGAGCTGACAGCCTCGGAGGTTTCAAAGCGCAGAAGGAAGCAAGGGTTAATTTGACGGAAGACGGAGGTGTTGGGAAGCCGCGTTTTAAACTGCTTGTATGGACTAAACTTGGAGTTCACCGGTGTGAAAGCGTGCATTATGCATTCGGACTGCAGACTGCTATGGGCAGAGCGGTAATGGTGGGCAGGGGACGGACAGGGACCAGGCTTTTCTTCTTGTCGACTCTCATCATCCTCCTCACCGCCAGAAGCAGTCGAGCGCAGAAAGGTTGGTGTTGGTCGGTGCCACTCAATGTAACCAAGTGTAATAAAAGTGTTACAAACTCGATACATATAGTGCGCTACTAGCTATACGTCGTTATGGCGCAGTGGTCAAATTACGTGTGGCTACTCGGTTGCACTCGGGATAGTCAGCGGCAGAGATTATTATGTTGTTGTCCTCAGCAAGGGGAGCAAAACAGAGACTTTATCGCCAGATGGCCTACCTTACATGGCTCGTTCTTTCCCCTATCCCAAATATGTAGCCAGAATCACAGACTGGAAAAGTTTGTATTTTCTCAAAGTAGTTTGTTAGTCATTCAAATGAGCTATTGAAGTGTAGCCTACAGTATATAAAGGGTAGACAGTGCAAAAACCAACACTAGTAATTTGTGGGCAGGATTTCAGGTAATGAAAGAGACAGCGATATCACCATTTGGTAGAATTTTGGCCGAGGGGTTGAAGAGGTAGCGAGGGATAAACATCCTCATATCAATTTATCGTTTTATTACAAATAGTAACTAGTTAACAAGTCTTCTTAATCCCGCGCCCTAGGTTAATGTGCACGTGGTTTTAGAAACGTATTACACTTCTCCAACTGACACTTGAACGTTTGGAAAGGGGTTTTGAGCGTTTGGAAACGTTGGTGGTTGAGTACAGTGTTTGATTAGTGTTGGTGTAAACTGATCCGAAAGCTGCTTCTCTCGAAGTCCAGGGGGATGGGGAGGCCACTGTGTTTTTGTCCAGTTCATCTGGCTAATGTCCAGCCACTGCCAGTAATGTTACATAACACCAGCCAGGTCGCCATACTGTATGACTATCCACTGTTTTCGCTGGTCCAAAAAAAGCCTTAGCCCATTCCACTATAGCTCCTAGCCTGTTCCCATATAGCTCATTAACCCCTAGCCTGTTCCCCTATAGCTCATTAACCCCTAGCCTGTTCCCCTATATCTCCTAACCCCTAGCCTGTTCCCCTATAGCTCCTAACCGCTAGCCTGTTCCCCTGAAGCTCATTAACCCTAGCCTGTTCCCCTATAGCTCTTAACCCTAGCCTGTTCCCCTATAGCTCATTAACCCTAACCTGTTCCCCTATAGCTCCTAACCCCTAGCCTGTTCCCCTATAGCTC
>QNTS01004031.1:78052-110398 GCA_003317085.1 Hucho hucho | reverse complement strand
CCTGTTCCCCTATAGCTCATTAACCCCTGCCTGTTTCTCTATAGCTCTTAACCCATAACCTGTGAAAAATGTTATACATGGAATTGCATTTTAATGAGGGAAATAAGTATTTGACCCCTCTGCAAAACATGACTCAGTACTTGGTGGCAAAACCCTTGTTGGCAATCACAGAGGTCAGACGTTTCTTGTAGTTGGCCACTAGGTTAGCACACATCTCAGGAGGGATTTTGTCCCACTCCTCTTTGCAGATCTTCTCCAAGTCATTAAGGTTTCGAGGCTGACGTTTGGCAACTCGAACCTTCAGCTCCCTCCACAGATTTTCTATGGGATTAAGGTCTGGAGACTGGCTAGGCCACTCCAGGACCTTAATGTGCTTCTTCTTGAGCCACTCCTTTGTTGCGTTGGCCGTGTGTTTTGGGTCATTGTCATGCTGGAATACCCATGCACGACCCATTTTCAATGCCCTGGCTGAGGGAAGGAGGTTCTCACCCAAGATTTGACTGTACATGGCCCCGTCCATCGTCCCATTGATGCGGTGAAGTTGTCCTGTCCCCTTAGCAGAAAAACACCCCCAAAGCATAATGTTTCCACCTCCATGTTTGACGGTGGGGATGGTGTTATTGGTGTCATAGGCAGCATTCCTCCTCCTCCAAACACAGCGAGTTGAGTTGATGCCAAAGAGCTCCATTTTGGTCTCATCTGACCACAACACTTTCAGCCAGATGTCCTCTGAATCATTCAGATGTTCATTGGCAAACTTCAGACGGGCATGTATATGTGCTTTCTTGAGCAGGGGGACCTTGCGGGCGCTGCAGGATTTCAGTCCTTCACGGCGTAGTGTGTTACCAATTGTTTTCTTGGTAACTATGGTCCCAGCTGCCTTTAGATCATTGACAAGATCCTCCCGTGTAGTTCTGGGCTGTTCCCCAATAGCTCATTAACCATTTACTGTTCCCATATAGCTCAGTAACCCTAGCCTGTTTCCCTATAGCTCCTAACCCATAGCTTGTTCCCCTATAGCTCATTAACCCTAGCCTTTTCCCCTATAGCTCCTAACCCCTAACCTGTTCCACTATAGCTCCTAACCCCTAACCTGTTCCCCTATAGCTCATTAACCATAGGCTGTTCCCCTATAGCTCTTAACCCCTAACCTGTTCCCTTATAGCTCCTAACCCCTAGCCTGTTCCCCTTTAGCTCATTAAACCAAGCCAGTTCCCCTACAGCTCCTAACCCCTAGACTGTTCCCCTATACCTGCCAACCCCTAGCCTGTTCCCCTATAGCTCATTAATCCTATCCTGTTCCCCTTTAGTTCATTAACCCTAGCATGTTCCCCTATAGCTCCTAACCCCTTGCGTGTTCCTCTATAGCTCATTAACCCTTGCCTGTTCCCATATAGCTCCTAACCCCTAGACTGTTCCCCTATAGCTCATTAACCCTAGACTGTTCCCCTATAGCTCATTAACCCTAGCCTGTTCCCCTATAGCTCATTAACCCTAGCCTGTTCCCCTATAGCTCATTAACCCTAGCCTGTTCCCTTATAGCTCATTAACCATATCCTGTTCCCCTATAGCTCTTAACCCCTAGACTGTTCCCCTATAGCTCATTAACCCTAGACTGTTCCCCTATAGCTCTTTACCCCTAGCCTGTTCCCCTATAGCTCATTAATCCTATCCTGTTCCCCTTTAGTTCATTAACCCTAGCCTGTTCCCCTATAGCTCCTATCCTCTAGCCTGTTCCCCTATAGCTCCTATCCTCTAACCTGTTCCCCTATAGCTCATTAACCCTAGCCTGTTCCCCTTTAGCTCATTAACCCTTGACTGTTCCCCTATATCTCTTAACCCCTAACCTGTTCCCCATAGCTCATTAACCCTAGCCTGTTGCCCTATAGGTCATTAACCCTATTCTGTTCCCCTGTAGCTCATTAACCCTAGACTGTTCCCTTATAGCTCATTAACCCTAGCGCGTTCCCCTATAGCTCATTAACCCTAGCCTGTTCAACTTCAGCTCCTTTCCCCTAACCTGTTCCCTTATAGCTCCTAACCCCTAGCTTGTTCCCCTATAGCTCTTGTCCCCTAACCTGTTCCCCTATAGCTCCTAACCCCTAACCTGTTCCCCTTTATCTCATTAACCCTAGCCTGTTGCCCTATGGCTCATTAACCCTAGCCTGTTCCCTTATAGCTCATTAGCCCTAGCCTGTTCCCCTATAGCTCCTATTCCCTAACCTGTTCCCCTATAGCTCATTAACCCTAGCCTGCTCCTCTATAGGTCATTAACACTAGCATGTTCCCCTATAGCTCCTAACCCCTAGCCTGTTCCACTATAGCTCATTAACCCTAGCCTGTTCCCCTATAGCTCATTAGCCCTAGCCTGTTCTCCTATAGCTCCTAACCTCTAACCTGTTCCCCTTTATCTCATTAACCCTAGACTGTTCCCCTAGCGCGTTCCCCTGTAGCTCATTAACCCTAGCCTGTTCCCCTAGCGCGTTCCCCTATAGCTCATTAACCCTAGCGCGTTCCCCTATAGCTCATTAACCCTAGTCTGTTCCCCTATAGCTCATTAACCCTAGCCTGTTCCCCTTTAGCTCCTTTCCCCTAACCTGTTCCCTTATAGCTCCTAACCCCTAGCTTGTTCCCCTATAGCTGCTAACCCCTAGACTGTTCCCCTATAGCTCATTAACCCTTGCCTGTTCCTCTATAGCTCCTAACCTGTTCCCCTATAACTCATTAATCCTAGCCTGTTCCCCTATAGCTCCTGTCCCCTAACCTGTTCCCCTATAGCTCTTTAACCCTAGCATGCTCCCCTATAGGTCATTAACCCTAGCCTGTTCCCCTTTTAGCTCATTAACCCTTGACTGTTCCCCTATATCTCCTAACCCCTAGCCTGTTGCCCTATAGGTCATTAACCCTAGCATGTTCCCCTTTATCTCATTAACCCTAGCCTGTTGCCCTATAGGTCATTAACCCTAGACTGTTGCCCTATAGGTCATTAACCCTAGGCTGTTCCCTTATAGCTCATTAACCCTAGCCTGTTCCCCTAACCTGTTCCCCTATAGCTCATTAACCCTAGCCTGTTCCCCTACAACCCCGAACCTGTTCCCTTATAGCTCATTAACCCTTGCCTGTTCCCCTGTAGCTCTTGAACCCTAGGCTGTTCCCCTATAGCTCATTAACCCTTGCCTGTTCCCCTATAGCTCTTGAACCCTAGCCTGTTCCCCTATAGCTCATTAACCCTAGCCTGTTCTCCTATATCTCTTAACTTCTTAGGGAGCGGCTGCATAGGTGACGGTTTTGGAAAGTCTGGCGTGCCCAAAGTAAAATGCCTGCCACTCAGGCCCAGAAAATAGGATATGCACATAATTAGTACTATTGGATAGGAATATATTTAAAATATTGTCTGTGAGTATAACAGAACTTACATAGCAGGCGAAAACCCGAGGAAAATCCATTCGGAATTGCAGTTTTTTGTGACCTTTGCTCTGTTTGAGACTCTCCCCATTGACTTCAAGGCAATCCAGCTCTGAGATTGCAGTACCTATGGCTTCCACTAGATGTCAGCAGTCTATATACAAAGACAGAGTGATTGGAGTAAGTAAAACGGATAGAAACAGGAAATGGTCAGTGGAGCTCAGATGTCAACAAGATTTCTCGGGCGCGAGACTGGATGCGCACCCCACTGTATTTTCCTTTCATAACGTTTAGGTTACCATCCGAGTGAAATATTATCGCTAATATTCATAAAAGGATAGCTAAGGATGCATTATAACTGTTCTTTGATTTGTTTAGGAAAAGTTTATAGGTATATTTGAACGCGTTCTCTTCACGTTTCAATGGGCGATTTGACGTTGGATTTTCTGAACATAACGCGCCAACCAAACAGAGATTTATGGGTATAATAAATGACTTTTTCTAACAAAAGAACCATTGGATGTCTTCGTTGGACACTTGGGAAGCCCTCAGCAGAAGTTCTTCGAAAGGTAAGGGATTTGTTTTTGCTCTGTGAAATGTGTTTTGTGTGAACCGCGCTGGTTTAGGAATTTATGCTAATGCAGAAATATTAGAGGTGCTATCCTCAAACAATCAAATGTTGTGCTTTCGCCGTAAAGCCTTTTTGAAATCTGACAACGCGCCACACTAGCGCCCCCACTGCTCCCTAAGTATTAACCCCTAACCTGTTACCATATAGCTCATTAATCCTAGCCTGTTCCCCTTTAGCTCCTAACCCCTTACCTGTTACCCTAAGCTCATTAATCTTAGCCTGTTCCCCTATAGCTCCTAACCCCTTACCTGTTACCCTATAGCTCATTAATCTTAGCCTGTTCCCCTATAGCTCATTATCCCTAGCCTGTTCCCTTATAGATCATTAACCATAGCCTGTTCTCCTATAGCTCATAACCCCTAGCCTGTTCTCGTATAGCTCATTAACCCTAGCCTGTTCGCCTGTTGCTCCTAACCCCTAACCTGTTCCCCTATAGCTCATTAACCTTAGCCTGTTCCCCCATAGCGCATTAACCCTAACCTGTTCCCCTATAGCTCATTAACCCTAGACTGTTCCCCTATAGCTCCTAACCCCTAGCCTGTTCCCCTATAGCTCATTACCCCTAGCCCATTCCAATATAGCTCCTAACCCCCCAATGGTTGCACATCTGTAAAGTGTTGAAAATTGGGGCAGACTCCAGCTTGACTTTAAATTGATTAAATTAAGCGTATGCCATATGGCAACACCTACCTAGTCAAGGGATTGTTTTCTGATAAGTCCTCTGACTGGTACAATATAGGACATTGTTAAAGGTAAAGCCAAATAACAGGGTTCCAATTGGCCAAAGTCAGCTGCAATAAATTTGTCCACAGAACTCTGTTGGCATCCTGATAACTAAACTAAACAGTGATGGTGAAATCTGTACCCCTCATCCTCTCCTGTCCAAACAACTGTTCAATGTCTGTCTTATGTCTATCCCACTGATTTCTCCAGCTCTACATTTACCCATGATGTGTGTGTACAGTATTTGTGTAACACAACCCTTATGTGCATATTGGCTACATTCAACCATTATGTGTGGATAGATACATGTACAGTTTAAGTCAAGTTTACATACACCTTAGCCAAATACATTTAAACTCAGTTTTTTACAATTCCTGACATTTAATCCTAGTAAAAATTCCCTGTCTTAGGTCAGTTAGGATCGCCACTTTATTTTAAGAATGTGAAATGTCAGAATAATAGTAGAGAGAATTATTTATTTCAAGTTTTATTTCTTTCATCACGTTCCCAGTGGGTCAGAAGTTTACAAACACTTAATTAGTATTTGGTAGCATTGCCTTTAAATTGTTTAACTTGGGTCAAATGTTTCAGGTAGCCTTCCACAATAAGTTGGGTGAATGTTGGCCCATTCCTCCTGACAGAGCTGGTGTAACTGAGTCAGGTTTGTAGGCCTCCTTACTCGCACATGCTTTTTCAGTTCTGCCCACAAATTTTCTATAGGATTGAGGTCAGGGCTTTGTGATGGCCACTCCAATACCTTGACTTTGTTGTCCTTAAGCCATTTTGCCACAACTTTGGAGGTATGCTTGGGGTCATTGTCCATTTGGAAGACCCATTTGCGACCAAGCTTTAACTTCCTGACTGATGTCTTGAGATGTTGCTTCAATATGTCCACATAATTTTCCTTCGTCATGATGCCATCTATTTTGTGAAGTGCACCAGTCCCTCCTGCAGCAAAGCACCCCCACAACATGATGCTGCCACCCCCGTGCTTCACGGTTGGGATGGTGTTCTTCTGCTTGCAAGCCTCCCCCTTTTTCCTCCAAACATAACGATGGTCATTATGGCCAAACAGTTCTATTTTTGTTTCATCAGACCAGAGGACATTTCTCCAAAAAGTACGATCTTTATCCCCATGTGCAGTTGCAAACCTTAGTCTGGATTTTTTATGGCGGTTTTGGAGCAGTGGCTTCTTCCTTGCTGAGCGGCCTTCAGGTTATGTTGATATAGGACTCGTTTTACTGTGGATATAAATACTTTTGTACCTGTTTCCTCCAGCATCTTCACAAGGTCCTTTGCTGTTGTTCTGGGATTGATTTGCACTTTTTGCACCAAAGTACGTTCATCTCTACGAGACAGAACGCGTCTCCTTCCTAAGCGGTATGACGGCTGCGTGGTCCCATGGTGTTTATACTTGCGTACTATTGTTTGTACAGATGAACGTGGTACCTTCAGGCATTTGGAAATTGCTCCCAAGCATGAACCAGAGTTTTGGTGGTCTACAATTTATTTTCTGGGGTCTTTGCTGATTTCTCTTGATTTTCCCATGATGTCAAGCAAAGAGGCACTGAGTTTTAAGGTAGGCCTTGAAATACATCCACAGGTACACCTCCAATTGACTCAAATGATGTCAATTAGCCTATCAGAAGCTTCTAAAGCCATGACATCATTTTCTGAAATTTTCCAAGCTGTTTAAAGGCACAGTCAACTTAGTGTATGTAAACTTCTGACCCACTGGAATTGTGATACAGTGAATTTTAAGTGTCCTAACCGACTTGCCAAAACTATAGTTTATTAACAAGAAATTTGTGGAGTGGTTGAAAAACGAGTTTTAATGACTCCAACCTAAGTGTATGTAAACTTCCAACTTCAACTGTATGTCACAGGCGGCTGGTAGAACCTTAATTTGGGAGGACGTCTCATAGCTATGCCTGGAACTGAGTTAATGGAATGGTATCAAACACATACAACACTTAGTTGCTTGACACCATTCCATTCACTCCGTTTCAGCCATCATTATGAGCAGTCCTCCCCTCACCAGCCTCCTGTGATGTATGTATATGTGTCCAACCTTCACTCATTGTGTGTATGTGTGTGTCCCTGCAGGCGATGGCTGTGGCCTCAGTGTTTTGGGCCCCTGCAGTGGGAGCCTGTCATCTCTGGGTTACCCTGGTACGTACCCTAACCACACGGTGTGTGAGTGGGAGATCAGCGTGCCGCAGGGGCGGAGGCTCCACTTCCGCCTCGCTGACCTGGACATAGAGGAAAATAACTGTCAGGTCAACTACCTCAGGATCTACGATGGTGTAGGACCGCATAGGACCCAGATTGGTGAGAGAGCGAGATGAGGGAGATCATCAGGAAGGGGGGGTATAAAATATACTGTACATAATCAATAGCAATCACTATATGACAGTGTCACTATATGACAGACATATCAATAGAATAACACTGTTTGTACCACTGTCTGAATGTAGATAATAACCTCTAGTTCAGAGTACAAGATGAAGTTGTAATGCCAAGGTAGAGATCATGGAACTAGTGAGTACTATGCTATTGAACTGACACTCTCCTCCTCCTCTAGTGAAGTTCTGTGGTCTAGGCCTGAAGGTTCCTGATCTCATCCAGTCCAGTGGGAACCAGGTCACCGTCCAGTTCATGAGTGGGACCCACCAAAGTGGGCGGGGCTTCTCCCTGGCCTACTCCACCACAGAACACACAGGTACCAGGGGTTATAAGTTAGGGGGCAGGTTCTGAGCTGCTGCTGGTGTCCAAACTTTCAGGTATGACAATGTCACTAAGGGCCCAATCATAGGCTGTGTTGACTCTTAGTTGAGATCACGATATATTGTTTTACAGTAACATTGTGCCCCCATGACTAAGAGAGTTGCCTAAGTAACAGTGTGTGTGTATGTGTTTGCATGATAGGGGTCTCATGTGAGTCATATTACAGATGCTTCTCTGTCTCTTTTCCCTTTACTCCTCCTCTACTCTCTCTTCCTTTTCATCCTTCCACCTCTTCCTTACTGGAGAAATAACTATTTTACATCTATTACAGTGGCTGGCATCTGTAAGTGGTATCTCATGCTGCTCTCCTTCTGTCAGTGAGTGGGAGATATATGGAGTGAATTCAGTTACAGGGAGATGTGAGGGAAGTGATCTGCTGTAACATGGCAGACATGGAGCATGCCTGGAGTGTAATACAGCTGGCTGGCATTTACCTCTACATATAGCTGTGTGTGTGTTACTGCGTTTTTGGTTTTACTTTCCTTGTGGGGACCAGAAGTCCTTATAAGGATAGTAAAATAAGGAACATTCATACACGTGGTGACATTTCTCCAGTCCCTACAAGGAACAGGGCTATTTTAGGCTTAGGAGATAGGGTTACAATTAGGGTTAGGAGTTAAGCTTAGGTTAAGGGTTAGGTTTAGGGAAAATAGGATTTTGAATGGGAATCAATTGTTTTGTCCTCACAAGAATAATAAATCAACAACCCTAACCCTAACCCTGTGTGTTTTAATTCTGAAGTTCAGCTCTGTGTGAGCATCGTGTGTGTGTGTGTGTGTGTGTGTGTGTGTGTGTGTGTGACAGAGAGAAGGTAAAGATATGACATAGTGAGAGATGAGGAGGTGATAGAGAAGGAAGTTATTGGATAGTTTCGGTAGAGTGCAGATGGAAGGACAGAGAGGCTTAGGCCAGGATTCAATACAAAACTGTGCTACAGTGCCTTCGGAAAGTTTTCAGACCCCTTGACTTTTTCCACATTTTGTTACATTACAGCCTCGCTCTAAAATGGATTAAATAAAAAAAATGTCCTCAACAATCTACACACAGGTTGTTAGAAATTTTTGAAAATGTATACAAAATCAAAAACGGGGACACTCAAAGTCAATCTTAAATGAATAATTGTTTATTGTCAGCGTGCTGGAGAGGTTCCAACAAACTTAGTGAACGTCTGTCTGTCAGGAGCTCTAATGGGGCAGTCCTGTTTCGTTCTTCTATATATTGCATACAAGTCATATTTGTGTGATTTTTAGCTTATTCATAATTAATGAATCATTAATGTTTGCTTCATTCATGTGACCGACCAATACTGGGTCATGCATGTGACAGACCAATACCCCACAGGGCTTCTCTCTAACCTGAGACCTTGAAACTGAGATATCCCTTTCCCTAAACAAGGTTCTGGGCGTACTGACAAATTGCAGACACTGATAGTGAGGATTCGTTCAATCAGTCACTTGCATGAACACAGACATTGGTTTATAGAAAAGCACAAACGGAGAACACAAAATGAATGAATAGAAAAGCACCAACATAACATTTTCCATCACATATCTTATTTACATAAGTATTCAGATCCTTTGCTATGAGTCTCAAAATTGAGCTCCGATGCATCCTGTTTCCATTGATTATCCTTGAGATGATTCTACAACTTGATTGGAGTCCACCTGTGGTAAATTTAATTGATTGTACATTATTTGGAAAACACCTGTCTAGATAAGGTTCCACAGTTGACAGTGCATGTCAGAGCAAAAACCAAGCCGTGAGGTCAAAGGAATTGTCTGTAGAGCTCAGACAGGATTGTGTCGAGGCACAGATCTGGGGAAGGGTACCAGTGGCCTCTATCATTCTTAAATGGAAGAAGTTTGGAACCACCAAGACTCTTCCTAGAGCTGGCCGCCCGGCCAAACTGAGCAATCGGGACAGAAGGGCCTTGGTCAGGGAGGTGACCAACAACCCGATTGTCACTCTGACAGAGCTCTAGAGTGCAGAAGGACACCCACCTTCCAGAAGGACACCCATCTCTGCAGCACTCCACAAATTAGGCATTTATTGTACAGTGGCCAAACGGAAGCCACTCTTAGGTAAAAGGCACATGACAGCACCTAAAGACTCTCAGACCATGAGAAACAAGATTCTCTGGTCTGATGAAACCAAGATTGAACTCTTTGGCCTGAATGCCAAGCGTCACATCTGGAGAAAACCTTGCACCATCCCTACGGTGAAGAATGCAGCATCATGCTGTGGGGATGTTTTTCAGTGTCAGGGACTGGGAGACTAGTAAGGATCGAGGCAAAGATGAACGGAGCAAAGTACAGAGAGATCTTTGATGAAAACCCGCTCCAGAGCGCTCAGGACCTCAGACTGGGGCAAAGGTTCACCTTCCAACAGGACAAAGACCCTAAGCACACAGCCAAGACAATGCAGGAGTGGCTTCGGGACAAGTCTCTGAATGTCTTTGAGTGTCCCAGGCTGGACTTGAACCCAATCGAACATCTCTGGAGAATAGCTGTGCAGCAACGCTCCCCATCCACAGAGCTTGAGAGGATCTGCAGAGAAGAATGATACAGGTGTGCCAAGCTTGTAGCGTCATACCCAACAAGACTCGAGGCTGTAATTGCTGCCAAAGGTGCTTATATATATATTATTAATCTGCAAAAATGCCAATTTTTGCTTTGTCCTTATGGGGTATTGTGTGTAGATTGATGAGAAAAAAACAAACAATTTAATCAGTTTTAGAATAAGGCTGTAACATAACAAACTGTGGAAAAAGTCAAGTGGTCTGAATACCTTCCGAATGCACTACGCTTGACATTTAATGGGAATTTCCAATTGAGCCAACATTGGCATTGTTACCGTGAATACAGTCTCCGGTGAATGCGGTAACATTGCCTTTAAAAGTCGCCTTAGCTACAATCTCAATCGGATGGTATCACAGCCTTAATGATGGGTTGTGCTGTTAACTCACCTCTGAACAGACATGCACATATACACACTAGACTTATCTTGTGCACTGCTGTTGTAGTTCTAGAGCTTTGTACCATTCTGTGCAGAGCACCTTCTTATCTCTCTGTGTGTGTTACACACTTCTAACAGTGTGTGTGCATTACAGTGAGAGTGTCAGGAACAGTGTGTGATGTGTGTCCACATCACCAACAAACTATCATGGTCCAAACACACCAACAAAGTTGTGAAGAGGGCACGACAATGCCTTTCCCCCTTCCGGAGACTGAAAAGATTTTGCATTGGTCCCAAGATCCTCAAAAAAGTTATACAGCTGCACCATCGAGAGCATCCTGACCGGTTGCATCACCGCCTGGTATGGCAACTGCTCGGCATTCCGACTGGAAGGCACTACAGAGGGTAGTGCGTTAGACCTACATACTTGGACCTATATACTAGGCGGTGTCAGAGGAAGGCCTAAAAAATTGGCAAAGACTCCTGTTTTCTCTGCTACCGCACAGCAAGTGGTACCGGAGCCAAGTTTACCAAGTCTATGTCCAAAAGGCTCCTTAACAGTTTATACCTCCAAGCCATAAGACTGCTGTACAATTAATCAAATGGCCACTCGGACTATTTGCATTGACCCCCCCCCCCCCTCTGTTTTTACACTGCTGCTACACAATGTTTATTATCTATGCATAGTAACTATACCCCTGTACAAATTACCTCGACTAACCTGGATCCCCGCACATTGACTCGTTACCGGTACCCCCTGTGTATAGACTCATTATTGTTATTTAATTGTGTTACTTTTTATTAATTTTTTTCCTTTCGTTTATTTAGTAAATATTTTCTTAACCAGCAATGCAGTTTTAAGAAAATAGAGTTAAAAGGGCTTTTTAGTAAGCATTTCACGGTAACGTCTACACTTGTTGTATTCAGCGCATGTGACAAATTTGATTTTGATTTGATCCATAACTATTAGATTAATCCTACCCTGTCTCTGTGTGTCTGGGCTTTGTCACACACCACTCATCTCTGCAGACTAGAAGAGCCGATGTGTGTATGTGTGCTGACTTACACAGAAGTGTTCAGAGACTGTGTGTGTGTGTGTGTGTGTGTGTACTGAGAGCCATTAGGGAAGTGCAGATCCAGCGTGTGTGATCACACTTCTGTTGTCAGGAGACTGGTGATGTAGACAGACTCCTGACAACAGAAATGTGATCACACACGCTGTGGGGAGGGAAAAGACAGATGAGGAGAGATAGAGGAGGGGATTGACAGAAAAGGAAGATAGAGCAGACTAAAGGGGGAAGCAGGGTGATGGAGATAAGGGAGAGAGAGAGAAAGGTGGGAGAAGGGAGGAGTCCATTTGAATTGAAGAGACAAGGAAGAGAGGGAGAAAGAGAGGGGGAGGGGGGTGGTGGATTGATCCTGCCCAAGTTTTTTTTATTCGCATACTCTGAAAGAAGGATATCAAATTACTGGAGAGATGGGGTAAAAGTCAGATTAATTTGTTATTGCTCATTCATACGTTAGAGAGTGTTATATTATATCTGGGTTTAGCATAGCCACCTAGCAGGGCAGGCCAAGCCTATCTACCTAGAATAGCCATCTAAGATACCAACCGACTGACAGAAGTCGTTTTCGTTTTCACTTGGTTTGCAAATTACGGGCGGCACTTTTGTTCAGAGGTGCGTGGGCGAAGTAAGGGAGTCTGACAACGTTACTGCCGGTGTAAATGTCCAATGTTTACTTCGCCATTATCATTTCATACATGGTACATCTTGTGTCCCACTTAATGATGTCCCCATGCACCCCACTTATAGTGTACTAGTTCCGGTGTAACACCCACCAATTTTAGTCCGGCAGATGCTCGAAAAACCTACCGGTCTGTCCGTGCCTTGACAATGCCTGGGCCTGCGTGCTGCATCACCAGTATAGGAAAGGCAAGCAAAGCAAAAGAATATATATAATTTGACTCTGTACCGGTACCCTCTGTATATAGCCCCGCTGTTGATATTTTACTGCTGCTCTTTAATTATGTTATTTTTATCTCTTACTTTTTTCTTAAAACTACATTGTTGGTTAAGGGCTTGTAAATAAGCATTTCACTGTAAGGTGTTATATTCGACGCATGTGACAAATAAATACCATTTGATTTGAATCAAGAGAGGGACTCATCTGTTTTTAGAGGGGGAGGGGTGTGTGTGTGTGTGTGATGGGATGGTGGTTAGCAGTTTGAACAAC
Organism: Hucho hucho; assembly: GCA_003317085.1. Classification (NCBI taxonomy): domain Eukaryota; kingdom Metazoa; phylum Chordata; class Actinopteri; order Salmoniformes; family Salmonidae; genus Hucho; species Hucho hucho. The sequence goes on along the minus strand of QNTS01004031.1, from coordinate 97,662 downwards.
CACTCTGCTCAAAATCAAATCAAATTATATTTGTCAAATGCCTTGTAACAGTCAAATGCTTACTGAAGGGCCCTTCCCAACAATGCAGAGAGAAAATTGGAACAATAATAGAAAAAGAATAACTCTCAAGGAATAAATACACAAAGTGTAACGATAACTTGGCTACAGTATATACATGGGGTACCAGTACTGAGTTGATGTGCAGGGGTACGAGGCAATGGAGATAGTGGCTTTCCTATTTTGTTGCCTTACAAACTGGAATTAAAATAGTTTTTTGGGGGGGTTGTATCATTATATTTACACAACATGCCTACCACTTTGAAGATGCTAAATATTTTATTGTGAAACAAACTTAACATAACTATTCCCCCCCCCCCCCAATGTCAATACTTTGTAGAGCCACCTTTTGCAGCAATTACAGCTGCAAGTCTCTTGGGGTATGTCTCTATAAGCTTGGCACATCTAGCCACTGGGATTTTTGCCCATTCTTCAAGGAAAAACTGCTCCAGCTCCTTCAAGTTGGATGGGTTCCGCTGGTGTAGCAATCTTTAAGTCATACCACAGATTCTTAATTGGATTGAGGTCTGGGCTTTGACTAGGCCATTCCAAGACATTTAAATGTTTCCCCTTAAACCACTCGAGTGTTGCTTTAGCAGTATGCTTAGGGTCATTGTCCTGATGGAAGGTGAACCTCCGTCCCAGTCTCAAATCTCTGGAAGACTGAAACAGGTTTCCCTCAAGAATTTCCCTGTATTTAGCGCCATCCATCATTTCTTCAATTCTGACCAGTTTCTCAGTCCCTGCCGATGAAAAACATCCCCACAGCATGATGCTGCCACCATCATACATCACTGTGGGGATGGTGTTCTCGGGGTGATGAGAGGTGTTGGGTTTGCGAAAGACAGCGTTTTCCTTCATGGCCAAAAAGCTAAATTTTAGTCTCATCTGACCAGAGTACCTTCTTCCATATGTTTGGGGAGTCTCCCACATACATTTTGGTGAACACTAAACGTGTTTGCTTCTTTTTTTCTTCAAGCAATGGCTTTTTTCTGGCCACTCTTCCGTAAAGCCCAGCTCTGTGGAGTGTACGACCTAAAGTGGTCCTATGGACAGATACTCCAATCTCCGCTGTGGAGCTTTGCAGCTCCTTCAGGGTTATCTTTGGTCTCTTTGTTGCCTCTCTGATTTAATGCCGTCCTTGCCTGGTCCATGAGTTTTGGTGGGCGGCCCTCTCTTGGTAGGTTTGTTGTGGTGCCATATTTTTTCACTTTTTTATAATGGATTTAATGATGCTCCGTGGGATGTTCAAGGTTTCGGATATTTTTATAACCCAACCCTGATCTGTACTTCTCCACAACTTTGTCCCTGACCTATTTGGAGAGCTCCTTGGTCTTCATGGTGCCGCTTGCTGGGTGGTGCCCCTTGCTTTGTGGTGTTGCAGGCTCTGGGGCCTTTCAGAACAGGTGTGTGTGTGTGTGTGTGTGTGTGTGTGTGTATGTATGTGTGTGTATATATATATATATATATATATATATATTACTGAGATCATTTGACAAATCATGTGACACTTAGATTGCACACAGGTGGACTTTATTTAACTAATTATGTGACTTCTGAATGTAATTGGTTGCACCAGATCTTATTTAGAGGCTTCATAGCAAAGGGGGTGAATACATATACACGCACCACTTCTCCGTTTTTTTATTTTTTAGAATTGTTTTAAACAAGTTATTTTTTTTGTTTCACTTCACCAATTTGGAATATTTTGTGTATGTCCATTACATGAAATCCAAATAAAATTATTTTAAATTACAGGTTGTAATGCAACAAAATAGGAAAAACGCCAAGGGGGATGAATACTTTTGTAAGGCACTGTAAAGAATTACAGATAGGTAGGGGTGTAGTGTGTAGGCAACAGGATAGATAATAAGCAGTAGTGTATGTGATGAGTTAAAATAATTATTGCAAAGGGGGGTCAATGCAGATAGTCTGGGTAGCTATTTGGTTAACTATTTAACTAACTATTTAGCAGTCTTATGGCTTGGAGGTAGAAGCTGTTCAGGATCCTATAGGTTCCAGAATTAGTGCATCGGTACAGCTTGCTGTGCAGTAGCAGAGAGAACAGTCTATAGGTCCTGAATGACAGGGAGCTCGGCCCCAGTAATGTACTGGGCCATATGCAATACCCTCTGTAGCACCTTGCGGTCGGATGCCAAGCAGTTGCCATACCAAGTGATGATGCAGCCAGTCAAGATGCTCTCAATGGTGCAGCTGAATAACTTTTTCAGGATTCAAAATAATTTTCAGCCTACTGAGGAGGAAGAGGCATTGTTGTGCCTTCTATGTTAATTCCTTAGTGAGTTGGACACTGAGGAACTTGAACCTCTCGACCCGCTCCACAACAGCCCTGTCGTTGTGGATGAGGGCGTGCTCGGCTCTCCGTTTCCTGTAATCCACGATCAGCTCCTTTGTCTTGCTGACTTTGTGGGAGAGGTTGGGTCCTGGAACCACACTGCCAGGTCACTGACCTCCTCCTTATAGGCTGTCTCATCGTTGTTGGTGATCAGGCCGTGTCGTCAGCAAACTTACGATGGTGTTGGAGTAGTACACGGCCACGCAGTCGTGGGTGAGAAGGGAGTACAGGAAGGGACTAAGCACGCACCACGGAGGGGCCCCCGTGTTGAGGGTCAGTCTGGCGAATGTGTTGTTGCCTACCCTCACCCCCTGGGGACGGACCGTCAGGAAGTCCAGGATCCAGTTGCAAAGGGATGTGTTCAGTACCAGGGTCCTGAGCTTAGTCATGACATTTGAGGGCACAATGGTATTGAATGCTGAGCTGTAGTCAATGAACAGCATTCTCACATAGGTGTTCCTCTTGTCCAGGTGGGATAGGGCAGTGTGGAGTGCAATAGAGATTGCGTCATCTGTGGATCTGTTGGGACGGTATACGAATTGGAGTGTGTCCAGTGTGTCTGGGATGATGGTGGTGATGTGTGCCATGACTAGCCTTTCGAGAACATCCGGTGAAATTGGAGAGCGCGCAATTCAAGTAAATAATAGAAATGTTAAACATTTATGAACATACAAGTATCTTATATCGGTTAAAAGCTTAAATTCTTGTTAATCTAACTGCATTGTCCGATTTACAATAGGCTTTACAGCGAAAGCATACCATGCGATTGTTTTAGGACGGCACCCCACATCAACATATTTTTTTTAGCTATTAAATAAATCATTTACTTTTGAAAATCTTCCTCTGTTTGCAATCCAAAGGGTCCCAGCTACAACATGAATGGTCGTTTTGTTAGATAAAATCCTTCTTTATATCCCCAAAAGTTTGTTTAGTTGGCGCCATCGATTTCAGTAATCCACTCATTCAACATGCAGACAAAGGAATCCAAAAAGCTACAGGTAAACTTTGTTCAAACAAGTCAAACCACGTTTCAATTTAATCATCAGGTACCCTAAAATGTAAATAAACTATAATATTTCATACGGAAAGAAAAGTAAAATGAACAAGTGTCCGCCCACAGACTGATTTCCACAAGTGACTACCGGTTCCAAAACTCCAAATACTTCCTCGTTTGGGATGAAGCAGGCGTGAAACCTTGAACAAAGACTGTTGACATCTAGTGGAAGCCATAGGAATTGCAATCTGGGAGCTAGAATTGCATAGGACCCATAGCTTTCCATAAAAAAAAATGTGCCTACCATATCAATTGTGTTATTGTCTCATACATTATTTTAACATTTCTACAAACCTCAGTGTTTTCTATCTAATGCTACCAATTATATGCATATCCTGGCTTCTGGGCCTGAGTAACAGGCAGTTTACTTTGGGCACGTCAGTCAGGTGGAAATTCTGAAAAACGGACCCTAGCCCTATCAAGTTAAAGGTCCTACTCACATCGGCTACAGAGAGCAAGATCACACAGTCGTCTGGAACAGCTGGTGCTCTCATGCATGGTTCAGTGTTGCTTGCCTGAAAGCGAGCGTAGAAGGCAATGGGCATAGAAGGCATTTAGCTCGTCTGGTAGGCTCACGTCACTGGGCAGCTCGCTGCTGGTTTTCCCTTTGAATCCGTGATAGTTTGCAATCCCTGCCACATCTGACGATCGTCAGAGCCAATGCTGTCTTTGGTGACTGGCAGTTGCTTTGGTTACAAATCAGGTTGAATCACTGCTTGATCATGTGGTCATGACCTGACCAGACATGACCAATATCCCCCACGGTCCAGTGTGGTCAAACCAGACCTTAGCATGGTCAGGCGGGGGAGTTTTCCATTTGTCATCCTCAGTGAATGGATGGGTTTTCTAACCTTGTGGTCATCCCCTCAGTGTTTGTCTAGAATGTTATCCCCTTGGTGTGTGTGTTCCCGATGTGTCTGTCCATATGTGTCTGTCACACTTGTGTGTGTGTCTACCTAGATAGGGTGTAGTACAGAGCGAGAGCTGAGTTAATGTGATCTGTGTGTATGTCTTTGTAGATCTGATCACCTGTTTAGACAAAGGAATCCACTTCACTGAGGCAGAGTTCACCAGATACTGTCCAGCAGGATGCTTGACTTCTGTTGGGGAGATCTCTGGGACCATACCCCACGGCTACAGAGATGTGAGTATATGCACATTACACAGAGAAGGGTGTGTGTGTTTGCACGCGTACATCCAGGTACCTGTGTTTGTGTGTGTCTGTGGGCCTGCATGTGTGTGCAGGCGCCAGTGTATGTCTGTGTGTGTGTGGCAGTCTGCATGTCCCAGTCATTGTGGTGTGCAAACGGTTCCCAGATGATTCACACTGCCACCCTTCCACCCCCCACACACACACACCAAGTCTGTCTATCCTGCTGAACCTTCAGTACCTACCAGCACCTCCACCTCTACCCCACAGGAACTAACTGGTGATTCACACTTCCCCCCTCACCAAGTCTGTCTCTCTGTCCTGCTGATCCCTCAGTACCCACCAGCACCTCCACCTCTACCCCACAGGAACTAACTGGCCACAGAGCCATGACTCACTTCATGGTCATGTTCCCTTCTCTTTCTTGTTCTGTCTCTTTTACTCTCTCTTTCTATCTGTTTACTCTCTCTCTTCCCAACTTTCTTCCTGTCTCTCTTTTTCCTCTCTCGCTCTCTCTCTCTCTCTCTCATTAAGGACTATGTAAACAGGGCCTCTCTCTCAGCGGTATATAGGCACGTCCCAAGCTGATGACCTCACAATGCCCCGGCTGTGTCTGAGGTCATGGTGGCTGAGGTAGTCTCTGGCTGATGACCTCATACCTGGGTGGGTCAGGGGGGCCATGGGGGTGGGAAGGAAGGGAGGGAGGGCTAGATGGAGTGTGAGGGTGTTATTGATGAGGGGAGGCCCAGGGGTGGCTCAGAGGCACGGTAGAGGGGAAGGTGGTGTTTTTGTTTTTGGGTGTGTGCATGTCAGCATGTGTCTCAAAAGCACAGGAGAAGGGAAGGGGTTGTAGGGAGGTGAGCTAATTGTTTGGCCAAAGGTACGGTCTGCTAATTCAGCCCAGCTGGAGAAGGGTGCTGAGCGGACTGGTGTGTTTGGTGTGTGTGTGTTTGGTGGTGTGTGTGTGTTTGGTGTGTGTGTATTTTTGAATGGTGGTGTGTGTGTGTGTGTTTGTGACTGATGGTGTGTGTGTGAGCTTGTGTAGGCGGTGTTGTAGATTACATGGCAGAAAAGGATCCCAGGTTGTCCATGTTCAGCCAAACAGAGCTGTAAGGGGTTACAACCATTACACCCAGAGTCAGTCTGACATTAGTTGCCATGGAGTGTTGCTCATTGGACCAGACTAGAGGTCTTTACAAGGTCCAACAGACCCAAAACTCTGAGATCCGACCTGGGACCTGAGCTGGTCCGGGTCCAAAATTCTGACTTTTCTCTTGGATCTTGGTCAGGTCTGATATACAGAGAATTTGGAAAGTATTCAGACCTCTTGACTTTTTGTTATATTACAGCCTTATTCTAAAATGTAGTTTTTTTCTTCTCATCAATCTACACACAATACCCCATAATGACAGAGCAAAAACAGTTCTTTAGAAATTTTGCAAATGTATAAAAAAACAACAACGTAAATATCATTACATTTACATAAGTATTCAGACCCTTTACTCAGTACTTTGTTGAAGCACCTTTGGCAGAGATTACAGAAATCCATGTCGATGTCGGGAACATGACGCCCGGCATATCTCTATCTTTCTCTCGGTCTCTCTAGGGCTTGGCCTAAGCTTGTCTCCTTTAATATATATATTTTTATATGAATATCACACAGTGGACACCTAGGCCTGTGCCTATTTGCATGCAACGCCCTGATGCATTTAGCCCTCAAATCTCCCACAGCTGAACCGTGAGGTAGACAATTATTGTTTTAGGAAAGTAAAAAACAAATAAAACAACAGACTATAAAGTGTTGAATATGCTACACATCGAAACACAACAAAGAGTGATTTTGTAATTTGTTATTGGTCATTTTTAAGGACACGTAACTGTGGATAATATCGCATGTTTATTGATGGTGCTGCCAGCACCCAGTTGGAAGTTTCTTTCTCTCTCTCTTTCAACTCCCGCGGATCTGAACGGGTCTCTCAGATCCAAACCAGCACGGGTCTGTTTGGTTCTGTTTTCCACAGTCTTTCGGAAAGGGGTCTGACTGTGCTCGGGTCCATTCAGGACCGGGTCTGTTTTTTTAGAATATGTATTTACAGTTGAAGTCGGAAGTTTACATACACCTTAGCCAAATACATTTAGACTCAGTTTTCCACAATTCCTGACATTTAATCCTAGTAACAATTCCCTGTCTTCGGTCAGTTAGGATCACCACTTTATTTTAAGAATGTGAAATGTCAGAATAATAGTAGAGAGAATGATTTATTTCAGCTTTTATTTCTTTCATCACATTCCCAGTGGGTCAGAAGTTTACATACACTCAATTAGTATTTGGTAGCATTGCCTTTAAATTGTTTAACTTGGGTCAAAAGTTTCGGGTAGCATTCCACAAGCTTCCGACAATAAGTTGAGTGAATTTTGGCCCATTCCTCCTGACAGAGCTGGTGTAACTGAGTCAGGTTTGTAGGCCTCCTTACTCGCACATGCTTTTCCAGTTCTGCCCACAAATGTTCTATAGGATTGAGGTCAGGGCTTTGTGATGGCCACTCAAATACCTTGACTTTGTTGTCCTTAAGCCATTTTGCCACAACTTTGGAGGTATGCTTGGGATCATTGTCCATTTGGAAGACCCATTTGCGTCCAAGCTTTAACTTCCTGACTGATGTCTTGAGATATTGCTTCAATATATCCACATAATTTTCAGTTTCTCCAAAAAGTTCGATCTTTGCCCCATGTGTAGTTGCAAACCGTAGTCTGGCTTTTTTATGGCGGTTTTGGAGCAGTGGCTTCTTCCTTGCTGAGCGGCCTTTCAGGTTATGTCTATATAGGACTCATTTTACTGTGGATATAGATACTTTTGTACCGGTTTCCTCCAGCATCTTCACAAGGTCCTTTGCTGTTGTTCTGGGATTGATTTGCACTTTTCGCACCAAAATACGGTCATCTCTAGAAGACAGAATGCGTCTCCTTCCTGAGCAGCATGACGGCTGCGTGGTCCCATGGTGTTTATACTTGCTTACTATTGTTTGTACAGATGAACGTGGTACCTTCAGGCGTTTGGAAATTGCTCCTAAGGATGAACCAGAGTTGTAGAGGTCTACAATTTTTTTTTTCTGGGGTCTTGGCTGATTTCTCTTGTTTTCCCCATGATGTCAAGCAAAGAGGCACTGAGTTTGAAGGTAGTCCTTGAAATACATCCATCCACAGGTACACCTCCAATTGACTCAAATTATGTCAATTATTCTATCAGAAGCTTCTAAAGCCATGACATAATTTTCTGGAATTTCCCAAGCTGTTTAAAAGCACCAGTCAGCTTAGTGTATGTAAACTTCTGACCCACTGTAATTGTGATACAGTGAATTATAAGTGAAATAATCTGTCTGTAAACAATTGTTGGAAAAATTACTTGTGTCATGCAGAAAGTAGATGTCCTAACCGACTTGCCAAAACTCGGGTGGGAAAGCCACTGATTCATTTTAGAACGAGTCCAACTTTTTGGACCTGGAGATCACAGCTCAAGTCACGGGGGGGGGCACCTCTCCTTCACTTGGTGCACCTCTCCTTTACTTGGTCACACTCTCTGTCAACTTTCTCAGTTGGAATTTGTCCCTCTCTAATTCTACCCTTTTGGGTTGGTGTGTGATGTGTTGTAATGAGGGAGAGTTTGTGTGTGTGCGCGCTTTTATGTGTGTGTGTGCATGCAGTGTGTGTGTGTGTAAGTGATCTGTGCTCCGAGTGGCTGGGTGTGGTGGTTTAGAGCAGTTCAGTGTGTTTGTGTTAGTGGTTTGGTGGGGTGCTGCTTTGGATGTGGTGTGTGTTACTGGGATGTTTTAGAGCTGAGAGGGCAAGTGTTCAGTACTTGTGGGTGCCTCAACTATGTGGTTAAAGTGTGTGTGTGTGTGTGTGTGTGTGTGTGTGTGTGTGTGTGTGTGTGTGTGTGTGTGTGTCTATCATCTGACAGTGTGTGTGTATAAAACAATCCCACTTCCCACTTCACTCACCCAGCTAGCTGCCCACTGCTGGGAACTGGTCTCACTAAGTGTGTGTTCACTAGTGTGTGTGTGTGTGTGTGTGTTTTGCTAATATATGCATGAACGGATCCATTTTATGATGTCAGTAAATTACTGAGTCAGTTACTGGAATGCTAAGGGAAATAAGGAAAGAGTTTCAACAATCCAACCTTTTTCAGTGATTTTAATATAAGATTAATTGATGGAAGGAGGGAAGGAATTAAGGAAGGAAGTAGAGATAGATAGCTCTGGAAGGATGCATTTCTAAAGAGCTGAAACAGACCTTGGATCAGCATTCTTTTCTTCATGCCACTCAGTGTTCCCCCTGCCCGGAAGTGACGTCATCGTGCTGACTTATCTCCTGTTATCTGTGGGGCTGTGGGCTGAGAGCTGCCCTCTGTGATCTATCTCACTGTAAAACTTTAGACAACCCATTACTGTCCCTCACTGGGATATATGGCCTCTCAGCTGACACTGGAATAATCACAACCACCAACACATCCTTCTCTCTCATTTCTCTCTACCTCTGTCACTCTCGTATCTCTCTCTCTCTCTTCCTGTTCTAACCCCTTCTCTGCAACAGCAGGGATTCAATTGACGTAGCAGTCATTTTATGAAGATGGTCATACATCTAAATGTACATTTTCTAAACAGTCATGAATGGATCATAATCAATATCTCCTTCCCCTCCCTCCCTAAGTCGTCTCCAGTGTGTCTAGCAGCCATCCATGCAGGTGTGGTGTCTAACTCTGTTGGCGGTCAGATCAGTGTGGTCAACAGTAAGGGCATCCCTCACTACGATGGCTCGCTGGCTAACAACGTTTCTTCCACTGTGTAAGTACTCCTGTCTGTCTGGGAGAATACATCTGCTTTCTCTTCCCTTTCCATCTCTCTCCATCATTATGTATATCTCTCTCCAGTGGTCCCTTGTCCAACAGCCTCTTCACTTTCAAGACCAGTGGTGAGTTCAATCAGCTACAATATACAAAACAGACATTGATAACACAACCACCACATCCACACATGCTTCTGTAACCTTTTCAACTACACCTGCCACCACAATCACTTCTACAATATCCTCCCACTTTAATACAGACTCACAGTTTCTCTCTCAGGTTGCTATGGGACACTAGGTCTAGAGTCGGGCGTTGTTAGGGACTCCCAGCTCTTTGCTTCTTCGGTGTGGAAATGGAGTGACGTGATTGGCGAACCCAGCGAGTGGGGCCCAACTGGGGCCCGCCTTAATGGGGTGGGGCTTCCCTGGGCGTCGGCTCACAGCGACCAGCAGCAGTGGCTACAGGTGGATCTGAAGAAGGAGAAGAGGATCACAGGCATCACCACTACAGGCTCCTCCCTCCTGGAGTACCAGTTCTACGTGTCAGCCTATCGGGTCCTCTACAGCAATGACAGACAGCACTGGAACGTCTATCGGGAGGCAGATGCTACCCAGGACAAGGTGATGCAAATATCCCTCTCATAAATAACCTTAAAGGTCCTGAACAGTCATTTTGAAAAGTACTTTTTTTTTTGATTTTGACTGTTCATGACCTTTTAAGGAGAGAGAAAGCCTCTTTAGACAAAAATACAGCAGTGCAAGATGGAGTGGTTTGTTTTTATGGCATCAGTGATTGATTGTGGTTGTTTATGGCAGGAAACATGATAGCTGACTGTGGTTGTTAAGTGCTGTGGTCTGTCAGACTCAGTCAGGACAGCAGCTCATTAAAGATGGATGGAGATTGATTGAGTGCTTGTGCTAGTCAGGCTCTGTAATCAGGGCTTTTTATCCTTACTTATACTAGTGAAAATCTATTTTATAAGAGACTTGTCCCAAGAAGGCAGCAATCAAACATTTGTTATACACCATACATAAAATTAACAATACAGTAGGCCTGTTGGCAGTAAGCACAGGCAAGATAACATGAGATATAATCTGGAAGCACAGCTTCAGTGTAGTATTTTATTAGGAACACCATTAGCTATTGCTACAGAAGTCTGTTTCTGTTTCCTTATAGATTTTTAAAGGGAACACCAATCATCTCCAGGAGGTACGCAATAACTTCATCCCACCAATCGAGGCGCGGTATGTGAGGATAAGCCCCACCCAGTGGCACCAGCGAATTGCCCTCAAGTTTGAGCTGCTCGGATGCCAGTTCCATCAAGGTAACCAAACCAGCCATCAGATGCAGATGTTTTGACTTTGTAGCCAATCAGTGAATTTCATTTTTGTTCATTGATTTCACCTGTGTTAGTTACTCACCTGGTCTCATCAGCTCCTTATTTAGTTCAGTTCATTCTGTTTGTGCCTTTGTGAGGTATTGTTCATTTTGACTCTACTCAACCTTTTCCTAGCTTGTTTGTGAGAACCAGTTATAGCCTTCAGTTCTAGTTTGGATTCACCTGCCTGTTTGCCTACCTGTGTATGACCATTGCCTGCCTGTGACCATGATTCCTGCCTTCTGTGAAGGTGAAATAAACACTTGCGGTGCTCTGCGCGTGAATTTAGTATTCATTACAGAAATGGTGGTGGAAATGCCTTTATGCGCAAATATTGATATAATAACCATCATATTGAAGTAAACGTGAAGTCACGCGATGACATGGTGTGTGGTCCTCCCACTAGGACTCGGGAAACCATGCAGTTTATTAGGCTACAGATGAAAAGTCATGAACTTCACAGGGTGGGGATCTTGATGCTCCTTTCCAATAAATATCCAGGGTCTGATTCTGGTGACATGATGATCGACGCTTGACTGCTGTTTGACAAATACACATATAGTCGCTCTTATCCATAATAATCTCATCATGTAGACTAGCCTACCCACACTCTATCTGCCAGCTGTTGGCTAGAGCGCATGTGCCAAGACCAGAGTAGGTACATTTTGTTATTTAACGCAACAGTCTAACTCTACCGAGAGTTTAAAATGTGATAGAAACACATTGAACTTTACATTTTCAATCGGTACATGTAAACAGAAGTGTGCACTACATCATCACTCACTGATTTTTATCTGCAACAAGTCAGTTTGGTGGAAACACACCACTGGTGGGAAAATGCGCATATTTTCTTTTCGAATATTCGCATGAAAATCTGTCGCTAATAGCGGAGGGGTGCATAAAGATGGCAGCCCCCATGTACTTACCACAAATACCTTGATGGCGAAGTTCGCCATATTGTACATTGCTCTCTGTTTAATGTTTTTTTTTTAATCGTCATTAGGACAGAATACATGATCCCAATTTTAGCTCTAAGACGCCGGCAATTTGAAAAAACCCAAAATTTGATTGTGCTGATTAACAGTGCATTGAACCATGTCGCGCACTGTAGTTTTAAAAAGTCTGTGGATAGTACTAAAACAATGACGTCATATCTGAATTCCGACATCTTTATGCACCTTCGTCATTGGATGGCTACCTAGGTATTGGAGTTGAGGGATCATATTGAGGCCAATGTGGATGCTATCTGTACAAAGGGAAATAAGAGCCTGTTCTTCCTGAGGAAACTGTTTCAGGGTGGATAGGATGCTGATGACCATCTTTTACAGATAATATATATACAATCCATTTGAACATTCAACATGATCTGCAGTTTTGGCAATATAAACATAAAGCGTAAGAACAGGATGGGTAACATTGTTAAACTAAGTAGCAGGATCATTGGTAGGAACATATTTATTGTCATGTGTTCATTGTGTTTTACTACGTGCTGCAAAATTGATAACAAAGATTAGACTACTCTATTGGAGTCGAGTGATCCTAACCATTGTCTCTTCCATTGGACAGCGAGGCCTCCCCCTCCCTCAGTGGCCATGGACACCCCCCTAATGTACGGCCGGTCCACCCACACCCCTGACATCAGAAACACCACCATGCCTCCATGCACCAGCAACGGTGAGCGAGAGGAGAGAGAGAAAAGAGTCTGTGTCTAGTTGTGTTGTTGATTGTGGTTGGTTCACACTGGCTGTGTTGTGGTCGTAGACGTGGCGTTGGCAACAGTGTTGGTGCCAGTGCTGGTCATGATTCTGACCGCCCTCATCTTGACCATGGTCTGTGCCTGGCACTGGAAGAACAGGTGAGGATGATCTATAACTAGTAACAACTAAACAGACATCCACTCAGTAGCTCCCAACAAACTAGAACACTTACATGCTGACTAGACCGGGCACGCGCGTGCGCCATTGCCCGCATGTTGATTTTGTCCATCCACACTAGACGCGATCAGGACACGCAGGTTGAAGTGTCAAAACGAACTTTTAACCAACTATATTAATTTGAGGTCAAGTCAAAACACATGCTGTTGCTAGCTAATTTGTCCTGTGATATAAACATTTGGGTTGTTAATTTACCTGAAATGCAGTCTTTTTTTCTGTATCTTTGTAGAATTTTGACCCATTTTGATTCACAGAATTGTGTGTTCTCTACTCCAACAATTAATCCACAGATAAAAGGGGAAACCTAGTTAGTTTCTAGTAATCTCTCCTCCTTCAGTCTTCTTCTTCTGTGGACTTTATATGGTTGTTGGCAACCAACTTTAAGGTGCGTTACCACCACCAACTGGACTGGATTGTGGACCTCAGTTCATCTTTCAATCACCCACGTGGGTATATGCTCCTAAAACCCAATGAGGAGAGGGGAGAGGCGAGACTTGCAGCACGTTAACAGTGTACATTTATTTTGCAATGCTTGTGGTGTGGTCAGCATGTTACATTTCTTTCTCTGTTTTGTCTTTCTCCTCAGGAAGAATAGTTCAGAGGGAGCTTATGACCTGTCTCACTGGGACCTTACAGGTAAACACAACACTCTCAGTATGTGTGTGTGTGTGTTTAGATGTTTATTGCATGTGTGTCTCTGTCCAGACTGGTGGAAGAGTATGAAGCAGTTCCTGCCGTCCAAGATGGCAGAGGGGGAGGAGTCAGTCTGCTACAGCAGCAGTGAGGTGGGCCGGCTCAGAGTGAGAGGGAACACCCCCAGACTACGGACCGAACCCGCAGGTACACATCTGTCTTGCCTACTACTTACTAAAAATACATAAGCTGTGTTCAAATACTCATACTAACCGCACTAACCATACTATTTGTTACGTAAATTGAGTATGTAGTATGCTTATTAGTTATAGTATGGATATAGTTATTATGCCAAAAGTTCCCGGATGTCATATTACCTATGAGGTATACAAGCAGTGGACACTATTGCCATGCTTTTAGGGCCCATAATGCAATTCTTCAGAAAATGGCCCTGGCTTCACAACGTTTTCAGATTTGAAGAAAATATGCAGGTGAAGTCCGACAAGAGCGGATACAAATTCATTGCTTTAACTAATTATGAGTGTTAAGAAAATGTTGAGCAATGTAATAAAGTAATGACTTTTCAAATAAGTTACGCTACACGTTATGTTGGCTGACAATTTGTTGGCTACGCTATCCTTACGAACCGCATATCATGACAGCAGTAGAGACCTATGTTAGCTAGGTACCTAATGTTAGTTGGCTACTAATACATCCAACTGGCCAGTATATTAACTATATGCTATCCAACTAACTACCCAATGTTTATTGACTTTATTATTCATGTAGCAAAGTGGTATAGTCATTGTGCATTCTCAATGGACATAAATTCGCTCTGGCTATCTTCTTGTCTGAGCGCAGAATAACTGATGAATTTACAAACGCTCAACACCAGTTGAGAATGGCCGGTGTCAGTAAATGTTGGCAAAAAAGCATAATTAAAATTGTTGCCAGCAGCACAGTCACCAACGCTCTGGATAACATGAAAACAGCCTAACCAGCTCTGCCAGGGCAGGTAAAATGGTCAGAGTGAGGTGTTCTCTCATTTGTGTCTGGAAGTAGCTAGCCAGTTAGCTTGTGTGCTTGACTGCCATTGTGATGATGGTCAGAACGCTCGGATCAACCCTACTCCTCAGCCAGAGCGTCCAGTGTACTCTCTGAAAACTCCAAGACAGAAATTTACGAACTGACAATCTGACAACGCTGTGAATTTACTAACGCTCAGAGCACACTCTGGGACTCCAGATTGAATAAACGAACACACCCGAAGTCGTAAAATGTTGAGCTAGTAATTTGTTATGCTAACAAGCTAGCAAGAGTTTGCATAGCAACAGCATAAACTTCCGAGAGACAGGCGTAGCTCTAGTATGCTCAACTGAAAATATACTGTTTGTTTACAGTATACTAAAATTAACTAATGGTATATAACATGTAGTATATACTCATTAGTATGTTGTAGACAGTATGTTAGTATGGGTATTCGAAAACAGCTATACTGTGTAATAATTGTACTATATACTACTTAGAACGTTCTGTTTATTAAAAAGGAACGCAGTAAACAACAAATATCAACATACTAGGCTCCTGAGAATGTGTAATCTAATGCACAATTGTGTTGATTCTTGCTTTATGTTGATTTGGGTACAGAACGTCCCCTTATCTCCTTATCAGCTGTTGTCAGACACACATGAGTCTGGAAAGACTTTTCTCTTCCTCAAAAGTCTGCACTGAATTCTCCTAGAAGAAAATCAAAAATTACTATAACATCCTGGCATTTAAAGCATCCTCAAAATTTCACATACTATAAACTTTTCTATTTTTTAATACTTAAAATGCCTACTATTTAGATCGCAAGTATGGGTATTCGGACACGGCCACACACACACGATGTACATGGATACACAGACACACACAGTGTGAACTGTGTGTTTGCATGTTGAACACACACTCTCCATCTCTTCCATTAGAGTATGCCCAGCCCCTGGTCAGCGGTGTCGTGACATCGCTAGGTCAGAGGTCAACCTTCAAGCCAGAGGAAGGTTCTGACCCCAGCTACACGGACCCTAACCTCTACGACGCTCCCATGGCAACAGACATCTACCATGCCTACGCTGAACCCCTGCCCGCCTCTGGCGCAGAGTATGCCACGCCCATTATGATTGACATTGCAAGCCACCTATCAGGGAGCTCCACACTGAACCAGCCAACCACAGTCTCCAGCTTCATGGGCCATGGCCCCGCCTCCCTTCTCACGCGAACAGACAGCGGGCAATCGGGGAGGTCAATGTATGACACGCCCAAGAGTACAGGACAGGCCACACCCACTGAGGATTTAGCCTATCAGGTGCCGCAGAGCAGCTCTCAGAAGCCAGTGGGGTAGAGCTGAAGAGGAGTGAGTACTTTGATTGACAAGGCCGTAACCATAGTCTACCCCCCATTGACAGAGAGAGGGAGGGTGAAGTAAACTGTAAAGAACATTACCTTCAAGTCTGTATGTGAGTGTGTCTACAGAGGAGTCTGTATGTGAGTGTGTCTACAGAGGAGTCTGTATGTGAGTGTGTCTACAGAGGAGTCTGTATGTGAGTGTGTCTACAGAGGAGTCTGTATGTGAGTGTGTCTACAGAGGAGTCTGTATGTGAGTGTGTCTACAGAGGAGTCTGTATGTGAGTGTGTCTACAGAGGAGTCTGTATGTGTGTGTCTACCTGTACGTTCATGGCCGGAGAGTGCTAGCATAGTACCATACCAGTCCTATCACTGAAACCACAAAGATGAATGTCTACATGAGAGAGAGAACGGAAAGAGAGAAGAAACAAGGATAGATGGAGAGCTCACTACTGTTTCCCTCTGTGTGTCTCTTAATTTGATGTTTTGTCAAACTGAGTATATATTAGTTCCTTTCGTGTCAATCTAAAAGGGAAACAATACAATTGTCTGAATAGGTTCTCTGAAATGGTTCCCTTCTATAGAAAGTCGATGTTTCTACCACTGAAGTGTTCTCTGCATAAAGGCCAAAAGTCACCTGTCTAAAGAGGCGCTTCCTCAGTTTGCTACGGTACGCTTTGAATGGAGGCGTGTACTATTTCAGCTTTCAGTTAGTTCACAAAATCAGACCTGTCAAAATGTTTGAGTTTAACCAGTCACCTTATACATAAAGCTAGAGTGAAATCCACACCAAAAACCTGTTGAAGTTTCTGAAAAATTATTTTATTTTTATTTATCTTTTATAATTCCTGCTGAAAACGACATACTCTCACAAAAACAACACAATGGAAAGCAGTGACGAATCAGCTTCAAATAATTATGGTTGTACTGTTTTCATGGTTACACTGTTGTTGTCATGGACATCTTGCCTTCCGTGACAGTTGAAAAAAGGACCTCTGCATAACGTTTAGGTGCCATTTGTATTTGCCCGATTTGGATTCACACACTGCCAGACTATGACCAGTGACTTGAAGAGGAAGAATCTGCCCTCATGGTGAACTTAGAGAGGAGCTGTCCAACAGAAGGGCTGTCTCTACAATATGTCAGTGAGACTAAAACATTGGCTTGTTTAATTATTATGCATCATTTAGCTAACCATGCGAATTTGGCCACCGTCTGTAAATTCTCAGAGAATCCAGAGGTTGTAGGACTTCTGTGTGCTAGAGGAAGATGATCCACTCCAGCCAAACTCACACTGGAGTAGTCTAGGTTACCGCGTCAGGTGTGTGTATGGTACGGATCCTGACAAAGACGGTACGACGAGAGAACATTATCACTAGTGACCAAACAGCATGCAGAAGTTAATATTTACAGAAACGCCTCATTCTAGTATGTGTGTCTGAATTGCTGTCTCTATTTCTTAGAGCTTGACTGTCTACTGTATGACTAATGTGTCATCAATGTATGTAATTACTTTCATTAGTATCTTTGTGCGAGTAGGTGTCTGTGTATCGTTGTGTCTGTCTTTGTATGGCTGTCCTAAAGAGTATCTGTGTGGGGCTAGCTATGTCTGCACGACTGTCCCTTCGAGTGTACTGTATCTGTGTTTGATTAGTCATGTCTGTAGTCAGTGGAGCTCATTAGTCCGGTCAATCCCTGTCCTGAACACCAAATCTGAACCTGGACCAATTGAACTTCAGGTTAAAGGTTAGGGCTTCAGTAGGTAAGGCTGGCTGTAGGTCAGTGTGTTCCCTGGTCACGGTGTTTCTGTCTTCACAGATTGTACAAGGAGAAATAAAGCCTTTTTAAAAAGTAATGTTTTTTTTAAAGCTTTTAAGAAACTTTTACACATTCATACAGTCTACAGTGAATAAAACAAAACGTCAATGATTTCTTCATAATATCTTAAAGGGATTCTCTGGCACTTTTGTATACTTTTTAGCCAGTAGTACTCACGAGCCAAAGGTGGTCCCCAGATATGTGCACCACGTCATTGCTCTCGCTCTGCTGTGGATGCATCATGCGCATCTTGCTGGCTGTCACACATCGAGCGTGAGACTGAAGCTCATTGGTTGAACTCAAATTGCTAGAGGGCTGGAACACGTAGGGGAAAATGGTACAGCACAGTTTCCAGAAAAACAGTGGCTAATTGAGGTAAAACAGTAATTCTGCTCATAGATTATTCATGTATGAACTACACATTGACACAGCCACTGGGAGGTTTAAGAAATACTTAGTTACAAGTTCCAGAGCATGTCTTTAATGGGTATTCAAGCACTGACATTATCACTGTAAAACAATTTCCTATGGTTTCCCACCTCACTTCATTCTAACAGCACTACTGCCACCACATGGTCATGTAGGGAAATTAAACCCAAGTACAAGCACTCATGATGATCAAATGCTGAAAACACAAAACCCCATAAATTTAGACCATTGACCATTTTAATAATCACATTCACTATCTACAGTATTATGAATTCATCTTAAATATATTAAGCTTCATAGAATTCTCTCATGATTCACTCCTCTTCTTCGTCACCTTTTCCATCACTCCTCCATATTCCGTCCGTTCTTACCAAACTTCCACCAGACGGCAGTGAGGATGACAGCGAGGAGCAGGATGAGACAGCCTGTGACCAGGTAGGCTATGGGCAGGAAGTTGTTCTGACCCCCAAACCAGCTGACTGTGGACAGGACCACTTCCTTTCTGCCCTGGAAGTACTCCACTGGGAAGTCTGGAGAGGGGGCAGAGGTCAAGGATAAACATAGCCACATAAGGTGAACACAAACCTTTCATCTAAACAGACTTTAAATAGTCAGTAGGCTTACTATTAGTGGGCTACCAGAATTTATTTCACACAGATAAAGGAAATAGCCGTTGGTGTTTTTGTGCTTAATGTGCTGTGACTTTCCATTGTTCTTGTAACTGACCAAATAAACAAATCCAATATTCCAAGCCACAACCTACCGTTTCACTACCATCCAAAGAGAAACTACCTACATTAACCCCAATCCACCTAAGGGTTGGAAATAGGAACATGCTGTTGGGATATACAGTAAAGAAATAGAGTTTTGATTCAATTAACTCAAATCTCAATGTGATCTCCCTGGTAACAGTAATATGCATAACAAAGGATACTGTAAGAGATATCAACACTGTAGTTTCCAGCCGGCAGCCCCTCGGTGAAGGGTTCTATGGCTCGGTTCAGGACCCCGTAGAGCTTCTTGAAGTTGGGGAAGGCAGCCTCCCTCATCCACACGATCAGGTCCTCGTTGATGAAGCCGTTGTTGTTGCGGTCCCAGGGGTCCAGGTCATACACTGGCTTCTGCCAGTACAGAGGCTGGCCCGTGCCTGACAACACACAGACAACGGTTACATCTAGAGTCCAGACAATGTTTTAACAACAGCAATACAACGGTTAGACGACATTGAGACATGATTTGGAAAAGGTTTTTGACAACAGTCATACAACATCTGGAAAGGCAAGAGAGAGCAGCGATAGAAATGTTATTTAAATAAAAATGTGGTATTAATAATAATGATGGCCATGAACGTATTGTGACGTTGAACATGCTGTGAACACACTGTGTGGGTGTATTGTGACGTTAAACATGCCGTGAACACACTGTGTGGGTGTATTGTGACGTTGAACATGCCGTGAACACACTGTGTGGGTGTGTTGTGACGCTGAACATGCCGTGAACACACTGTGTGGGTGTGTTGTGACGTTGAACATGCCGTGAACACACTGTGTGGGTGTGTTGTGACGTTGAACATGC
>QNTS01004031.1:63685-78027 GCA_003317085.1 Hucho hucho | reverse complement strand
TGAACATGCTGTGAACACACTGTGTGGGTGTGTTGAGACACACCTTCAAACACCTGTGCTAACGTTAGGGTCTTGTTCTCCACCTGTGGGTTGCGGAACTTGACGTTCTTGTCGGTGTACCAGGTGATGCCCTTCCTGAACAGAGGAACCACCTGCCTGCTCGCTGCTGAGTGGTACACCAGAGTGAAGGAGTCTGGGATAAACACAAACAAAACTCATCAAGAAATCAATCAGTGAATTAATCAAAACCAGGTATTTAATGTCAGGGAGAGATTTGATCATATCACTGGATATGAATGCAGTCACATTATTAGCAGAGACTGATGACATAAACTGATATTGCTGAGTAATGGTGTAATACCGTTGAACATGCTGTTGGCCACAGCCCCACAAGGGGCAATAGGGAGTCCGTTCTTATCCTTCATGAAAGGCTCGCAATAGGAACTCGGGTTCTGTAGACAGACAGGATGAATTTTATGTTGTAAAAGCTCAGAATGAACCAGGAAATTAAGAGGATGAAGACCGAATAGGTTGATAGATAAACAGTAGCTACCTTGAGATTTTTATTTCTCCCAATCATCTGTCCATCATCCCTGGAGTCCATGTATTGCCGGAGGTTCTGGTGGAAGTTGATCAGGCCGTAATAGAAGAACACATCTCCCTGGGACAGGAAACACATACAGTACATTAGCTTGTGGTCTTGTCGAAGTGTACAGACCAAGACAAACACACATACTCACACACCTTGAATGTGTTCTCGATGTTAAACACCACAGTGCAGTTGCAGCTCTGGTTCGCATTGGCACGGTCTTTACGCTTCTCAAAACACTTATCACATGACCCTGCGTGTGTGTAGTCTACCTGTAAAGGGAGGGAAGGAGATTTGGAAAGTATTTTCCACATTTTGTTACGTTGTTACGTTTATTCAAAATAAAAAACATAACTTTATTTACATAAGTATTCAGACCTTTTGCTATGAGATTCGAAATTGAGCTTGGGTGCATCCTGTTTCCATTGATCATCCTTGATGTTTCTACAACTTGATTGGTCCATCTGAGGTAAATTCAATTGATTGGACATGATTTAGAAAGGCAAACACCGGTCTATATAAAGGTCCCACAGTTGACAGTGCATGTCAGAGCAAAAACCAAGCTATGAGGTCGAAGGAATTGTCCGCAGAGCTCCGTGACAGGATTGTGTCGAGGCATAGATCTGGGGAAGGGTACCAAAACATGTCTGCAGTATTGAAGGTCCCCAAGAACACAGTGGCCTCCATCATTCTTAAATGGAAGAAGTTTGGAACCACTAAGACTCTTCCTAGCTCCGGAGTTCCTCTGGGTAGATGGGAGAACCTTCCAGAAGGACAACCATCTCTGCAGCACTCCACCAATCAGGCCTTTATGGTAGAGTGGCCAGACGGAAGCCACTCCTCAGTAAAGGTTTGCCAAAAGGCACCTAAAGGACTCTCTGGTCTGATGAAACCAAGATTGAACTCTTTGGCCTGAATGCCAAGTGTCACACCTTGGAGGAAACAAGGCACCATCCCTATGGTGAAGCATGGTGGTGGCAGCATCATGCTGTGGGGATGTTTTTCAGCGGCAGGGACTGGGAAACTAGTCAGGATCGAGGGAAAGATGAACGGACCAAAGTACAGAGAGATCCTGATGAAACCTGCTCCAGAGCGCTCAGGACCTCAGACTGGGGCGAAGGTTCACCTTCCAACAGGACAATGACCCTAAGCATACAGCCAAGACAATGCAGGAGTGGCTTCGGGACAAGTCTCTGAATGTCCTTGAATGGTCTAGCCAGAGACATGACTTGAACCCGATCGAACGTCCCTGAAGAGACCTGAGAATAGCTGTGCAGCGATGCTCCCCATCCAACCTGACAGAGTTTGAGAGGATCTGCAGAGAAGAATGGAAGAAACTCTGCAAATACAGGTGTGCCAAGCGTCATACCAAAGAGACTCTAGACTGTAATTGCTGCCAAAGGTGCTTCAACAAAGGGTCTGAATACTTATGTAAATGTGATATTTCCGTTTTTTATGGGGTAGTGTGTAGATTGTAGATTGAGAGAGAATTTTTTTTATCCTATTTTCGAATAAGGCTGTAATGTAACAAAATGTGTAAAAAGTCAAGGGGTCTGAATACTTTCCGAATGCACTGTATAGCAAACACATTAAAATCTATATGAATCTCAGAATGTTTGTTTCCCACAGCCATTTATTGTACTGTAGCTTCACTTCTTCACAGAATACCCTGGAAGTCCTCTCTCTCTCTTGTCGTATCTTTCTACCTCTCCCTCTATCAGAATACCCTGAAACATTTTACCTCTCCTATCAGAATACCCTGAAACATTTTACCTCTCCTATCAGAATACCCTGAAACTATTATCTATTAGTATCTTTCTACCTCTCCCTCTATCAGAATACCCTGAAACATTTTACCTCTCCTATCAGAATACCCTGAAACATTTTACCTCTCCTATCAGAATACCCTGAAACTATTATCTATTAGTCTCTTTCTACCTCTCCCTCTATCTTGTGTTCATGGTTAGATAAGCTATGCGCTCTGGAAGGTGTTACCTGCTCCATTTCAAGTGATTGTGTGTATCGGTAGAATTAAAAATATGTATTTTATCCAAAAGGATCGCTTACTCACCTTCAGTTCATGTGTATTCTGCACGGTGACAAGTAGCCACACTCCCAGCAGCACACACACAGTGGCCATACCGTAGAAGAAAGGCAGGACGGTTTGAGCTGTGAGCATGGGGGACCAGGCAGGCAGTCTCTGCTGTTTGAAAGCAGAGTTATCAGGCCTCCGGGCCAGGGGCCCAGCATTGGCCTTCACCTTGCCCATGACAGAGCTCTGGCTGGGGAAGGGTGAGGAGACCGGGAAAGTCAGACAACCAGAGAACAAGCAAGGAACAGGAGTCTTCCCTCTCTTCTCTTCCGGTTTTCTTTAACACAGTCTTATCAACATTTCTCTCCCTCGCTCCCCTGCCTGCCAAGAGACTTTTCCCAGCAGGCTTAGGGCTAGGGTGGGGAAGACCTTTGAGACAGGCTGCTGGCTGTTACTCATTAACCAGAATCCTCTGCTCTACTTCCTCTTTTGTTATTTTTCTACTGATCCTCGCTCACTCCTTCCCTAGCGATTCAGTCCTACATACATACATACACACACACTGATGTATTACAGCCTATCATCAAAGTACTAAAATATCTCTGGTTTATTTTCCGACAGTACCTTATGATCTGTTATTTCTTCCCCACTGAACTAGCTGCGTTGTCTGTTCCAGCCTCCTTGTTGTAGAACACACTTACACACAGGATGTTATGATAAACCAGACTACCTACTGGGCGAAACAACTCATGACATCACAGACTCAGTGGGAGGGGCTTCCTGCTGGTGTGAACAAATAAGAGAGTCTGGTTCCATTCCGAATGTCTTTATTCAAACCATCACACAGTTGGGCTTTGTCACACAGAGGGCTGTGTTATTGTTGAACTACAACACTGTATAAACCATATAAGACATTTTACACAGTCACTTAAAATAGACCAAGAACAACACAGTGTCACAGAGAGAGGGTAAAAACAGGATAGGACAGATGGTTGAAATGTCTAGCAGTCTCTCTGTCTGTTATGGAGACAGGATTGGTTTGAGGGGCCCAAATAACTTTGTTGCGTGTGAGTGTTTGTGCGCACGTGTGAACAAGAGCATGATGAGAAGAGGTCCAGTCTGACTTGGTTGGGTGTGTGTTTGTATGTCAGTATATAGCAGAGTATGGCACTAGGTGTGTGTTTGTATGTCAGTATATAGCAGAGTATGGCACTAGGTGTGTGTTTGTATCTCAGTATATGGCAGAGTATGGCACTAGGTGTGTGTTTGTATCTCAGTATATGGCAGAGTATGGCACTAGGTGTGTGTTTGTATCTCAGTATATGGCAGAGTATGGCACTAGGTGTGTGTTTGTATCAGAACAGTCCCACTTTGACTTTTCCTTCCCTACAACCTTTCAAGATCCCCGTATCCAGCAGCTTCAGCAAGTCACCTTTGACCTGGAAGTAAAAAAGAGGGCTGTGTTATTAAAAAACTCCATATAATCTGTCTGGCAGAAAGCCCATGTACTACTAGTTTAAACTTTCCGTGCTGTGTAAAGTGTGACTGTTACTGGTCCAGCAGGGGGAGTGTAAAGTGTGACTGTTACTGGTCCAGCAGGGGGAGTGTAAAGTGTGACTGTTACTGGACCAGCAGGGGGCGTTGTAGTCTCACCTCAGGGACATCCACCATCCTGCGAAGCTTCTGGTCCCTCCAGTTCCAGTCCAGAACCAGGAAGCGCAGGGGAGGCAGGGTCAGACCCTCTGGAAAAGGTCAGAGGTCAGATAGGGGTCAAATGGGGGTTAAATCCCTGAGGGGTAGTGGATTAGTGCACACCTCAGGTTGAAGGTTAGAGGATCAGAATAAAGTCACAGTAAGTTAAGCCACACTAAGGACAAGCTGCACCTTTCTCAATGAGGGCGCTCAGTCTCCCTGGCGTCCCCACCCCGATGTGTGTCACCCCTGTCTGTAGGAGCTTCACCTGCTCCTCTACCTGGGGACAGAAAGACCGAGAGTACGGTCACGGTTGGCTTTACTCACTCACAGAATGGCTCATCTGTATACATTAATATTCATAGGAATCTATTGTACAGTAAGGTCTGTTACCTTGATGTGCTTTGCAAACAGCTTCAGCACTTTGGCCTCTCCCTTGAAGGTGGTTAACTGTCTGGTGAAGATGTAAAAACAAGGGAGCATTAAATTGAGCTGAGAAGTGCCATAAAGTATACACAATAAAATATGATAAATGGTAAAGAAAGAGGGAGATGTGCATTGTCACTCACTTGATGAGCTCGATGACTCTTAGCGCGGCGCTACAGACGATGAGCAGAACCACAGAACTCTTCTCTGTGTGCTGCTTCTGGACCTTAGCCCATTTGGGACAAACTGAGCGAAAAGAGAAAGGTAAAAACATATACTGTGATACAAGGGACGGATGTCAATAGTCTAAAGTGGCTTCCTCTCTTCATTTTCTTTACTACAGCAGTGCAGATGAAGGAGAGGTGATTAGGAGGGAAAGCCAACTCAGACTATTGAGTTAATACCCAAGGACACATCTAGGAACATGACAGAAGACTAAGAGCACATATGGGACAGCAGTCCTATTAGTGTAACATTGAGGTTAAAAAGGAGTAATGTATTGGTGAGAGGTATGTAATGTACATGTAAAATGTTATGTATTTAGGTATGTAAGGTGTGATGGTTTGGTTTGAACTCACTTTCT
Source organism: Hucho hucho (assembly GCA_003317085.1). NCBI lineage: Eukaryota > Metazoa > Chordata > Actinopteri > Salmoniformes > Salmonidae > Hucho > Hucho hucho. Next base: position 72,705 of record QNTS01004031.1, on the reverse strand, counting down.
TTCAGGTAGGAGGAGAGGCTGTGTGTGAGGTCATTACTCCTCACGAAGCAGGAATCTGGGAGTGACCAATCAGAGAAGAAAGTCACATTAGGAAACTCAGAGAAAGTGAGTGAGTAAGAGTGAGAGAGAAAGAATGCGAGAGACAGAGACGAAAGACATCAGCATGCTTCAGTTGGGCTGGCACCTATCCGAACATAGCTAGGCAAACCGAACGAGTGTGCTTGCATACTCCCATAAAAGGACAGCTTCAAAATCAAGAAAGAAAACGACAATAGTCTAACTCAGGAAATCTGTCACTCATTTTGACGTTTTGCCGAGGATATCTTAATCACACAATTTTTCATCTAACTAAGCTGTTTAGTGCAGTGTTTCTTAAAACCTCGACAAGATTGTGCCTAGACCCCTAAGATTACATAATGGCCTTTCTCTTACATTTCAAAGATGAAAAAACTATTTTACCAGATCTAATGTGTTATATTCTCCTACATTAAATTCACATTTCCACAAACTTCAAAGTGTTTACTTTTAAATGGGATCAAGAATATGCATATCCTTGCTTCAGGTCCTGAGCTTCAAGCAGTTAGATTTGGGTATTTTAGGTGAAAATTTAAAAGAAAATGGTCCGATCCTTTTTTTTCATGAAAATGAGTCGTCTCTCAGTGAATGACAACAAATCTCTACTGTTGACCAATCACCGACGAAAGGGCGTAGACTTCAGCTACCGACTTTGGCTTGCCTGAGAAAACATTTTGTGTGACCTAACCAAAACGAACAAAAACGTCCCAAAATGTCATTATAATATACTGTATGAAAGACCTTGCCGAAGCGTTTTGGCTGGGAAGCATGCGGACGCCTTTAGACAGACAGACTGATGGTCCTTAAAGCTCAGACACACCATTAGGATTGTCCAACGTTTGCCTGCCTACTGTAATTAGCACCTCAGGTGTCGGCAGTCAATCTCTTTTGTGTTCACACAGCAAAGTCCTTTGAATTTGTCAGCCACTCAGCCTTGTTAAAATACTCCAAACCAGAAGGTGGCAGTAGTGTTTTTTTTAATACATTTTAGTCATTTAGCAGACTCTCTTATCCAGAGCGACTAACAGGATAAATTATGGTTACGTGTCTCGTTCAAGGGCACATCGACAGATTTTTAGGCTCAGGGATTTGAACCAGCGACCTTTCGGTTACTGGCACAACGCGCTTAACCGCTAGTTTGGCAATGCATATCCATGTGTATTGCTTATGGTCTAGATTCCAAGCTATCTGTGCTAATGTTGCCATTTTGTAGAAAGCCTGGAAAGCCCTTGTTGATACTAGCCAGATGGCCACAGCTTGATAACTACCTAGCAAGATGACGAAGAAACAATTGAATTCACTCTCCATAATCCCATACTGCCAGTGCCAGCTCATAGCCAAAACATTGCACAAACTCGGCAGCTAACACAGGCAGCTGTTTCATGGAAACTATTGTGTTTTAATTATAATGTCAATATTTGCTTGCTACAGTGGTTAGCTAGCTTGGAGGAAGTATTTAGTGTTGTGTGCATTGCGTCTGTGCACTTAGCTAGCTACCATTACATAGCTTACGGTACAATGCATATGAAGTGTGACTGGCTCATCCGTGGACGTACAGAGAAAATGCCCTCTTTTGTCCTTTTTTGTTGTTGGCTCCCCCACGTGAGGGTTGGTGCTCTCCGATTGGCTCAAAGTTAAGTTGTTGGCCACTGGCGAACATTGCTACAAGTAGAATTGGCAGGTCCGTCGCTACCGGGCCAGGACAGAGCAGGTACCGCTTTTGTTCTAGCAAGAGAAGGAATGGCCTCCCACTGTGATAAGTACCTATTGGCAGTGAGTACCAGTGTGTTTCATGCTTTAGACCTAACAGCAGACAGAGGTCAGGTGTGACAGTTGGAAGGTCAAAGGTGACTCACCCTGTAGTTTGAGCTCCTCCAGCTCGATGACGGAGCGTTTGCCTTTGAAGTGTTCTAGAACCAGGCTCTGCAGGTCACCTGGAGAGCCCGGTTTGGGTTCCGAGGTGGCGAGGACGTCTGTGATCGTCTTCTTCTTCTTCTGAAAAAACACAAAGCCACAATTCCCACTTTTAACTCCAATGCAATTGAATGTATGCACATTTTAACTGCAGTTCCTCTTTGGTACAGCAGGTGTCTCTTCAATGCACTCCATCCTCAATCTTACCTTTCTCTTTTTCTTGGGCTTTTTTTCTCCTTCATCCTCTTTCTTCTCCTGAGCCATAAAACACTCCGTCTGTGATTTCTGTGTAGACAAATAGAATTGAGAGAAGCAGTACAATCGTAATCCAAACAAAACAACATTGAAGTCATAAGTGTGAAGTTTACAACAAACTATTACATACCAGTGCAGTCTTCTTCTTGACCGGGACTGGGTTTTCTGTTACACTCTTCCTCTTCTTTCCTTTCTTCTCCTGTGGGGATGCTAGCCCTGTGGGCTGTTTCTCCGGTTCTTCCCTCTCCTCCTCTCCCGCGGGGGAATCTGAAAGAGCACAAAGTGCAACTTCTAGTGTGACTTTGCTCAACCTCACTGGACAGGTATAGTTACAAGGTGCATTGACACCAAGAGGAGTATACTTTATTGTCACCTTGGAAGCCACACCAAATGCCTGGCTAGCTCTCATCCTCGCCTCTTACCCTAATGCTGTGAAGTCATGCCCAGGCCCCATGGGAACGGAGGACAGAAGAGAATGCCCGTCATAAATACCTCTGGTTTAATTTAACACCATGATTCTACCTCTAAATCTGGACATTTCACAACACTGGCCCCACTGTATTCAGTATTCAGACCCCCCCTCTTTTTCCACATTTTGTTACATTACAGGCTTTTTTCCCCATCAATCTACACACAATGACAAAGTGAATAGTTTTTTGTTGTTGAAATGTTTGCAAAGGGCCTTGGTCAGGGAGGTGACCAAGAACCCGATGGTCACTCTGACCCAGCCAGGGCCGGGACTTGAACCCGATCTAACATCTCTGGAGAAACCTGAAAATAGCTGTGCAGCAACGCTCCCCATCCAACCTGACAGAGCTTGAAAGGATCTGCAGAGAGGAATGAGAGAAACTCCCCAAATAAAGGTGTGCCAAGCTTGTAGCGTCATACCAAAGAAGACTCGAGGCTGTAATCGCTGCCAACGGTGCTTCAACAAAGTACTGAGTAAAGGATCTGAATACTTATGTAAATATTTCAGTTTTTATACATTTGCAAACATTTTTTAAAAACTGGTTTTGCTTTGTCATTATAGGGTATTGATCAACACGAGTAAAGGTGTTTTCTAGACAATGTGTAGGCTGAATAGTTTCAGTTAATAATATGTTTATAAGACTCCAGCGCCTGATTCCCTCTTCTTGTGACCCTCAAATACCACCAATAATTAATTCTAATTCCCATGAATTCATAAGCCTATAAGGTGCAGAGGTGATAACTCCTCCCACTACAATACAGGTGACTGTGTGTCTGCATCTGGGCCCTCTACAATACAGCTGACTGTGTGTCTGCATCTGGGCTCTCTACAATACAGGTGACTGTGTGTCTGCATCTGGACCCTTATAGACAGAGTACCCATACTACATACTTAAACTGCATACTATTTACTCATTGTCGCATACTGTTTAGTAAAAAGTATGCAGTACGCCACGGCAGCAACGCAATAGGGGCTCCTGATTGGCTGAGTAGGTGGGGTGGGGCCGAGTGAGGGTGGATCTTTCCAAATTCAACAGACATGCATGGCATTAATCAGCCTGATAACAGCTCATTTCCCATTAGATTCATTTCTCTAAACTCTGAATAGAAGAGGAATGGAGTTATAGGCCTACTCAGGCTGGTTATAGGCAGACTATCACATTAGACCTATACCTTAGTAGCTCATATAGCCCATCTAGCTTATTTAAAAAGGACTGAAGACAGAAATAGAATTTGGTTCCATTTCAATATATGTATTAGTGAAACCAAAGTGTTGTAACATATAAATGTAATCAAAACAGCCACACACACACCAACACTGTGCATCGCAAATTCAGAACTGCTGGACAGCAACATTGTCAACTTAAGCACTGATCATTGGGAACGAGATCAGAATGATTAATTAAATAGGTAGCCTAGCCTACAAAACTAAAACAATCCATATGTTAAAATCAAAAGGCCTGATTAACATGACATCAAAAACGTCCCCACATCCGGAGTCCCCAATGCCGACACATTCTGATATCAAAAGATGGTTTAGTATTTGGTTTAAAAGCTCTGACGAAGGCCAAGAGAAAAATAAACACTTTCCAGTGAGAAAACAGACACACACTTTGGGTAAACATTTTGTTTAAAGACTTTTGTTTTCAAAAACGTAGCATACAATGCAATACTCGTTATCATTTTAAGGAGAACACAATCTACTTAGCCTAAATTTGAACAGCACTGCAGAAGCTTTGGGTACCTTCCCAATTAAGAAGCCAAATTGTTTTGTTTGGCGGCTTGAATGGATGGATTGTGGAAAAGTGATGAAGAGCTGAAATAACATACTGGCTTTTAAACCAGAATCAATTCTCGAAATGTCGCATACTATTAAAACATTCTATTTTCGCCCACCGTGGTGAAGGCAGGACAGCAACTCTTCAACCTCAGGCTGTGGCCTGTCCCAAAGGGCCCTCACAGTGTTCTACAGGAGCCCCATTGAGAGCATATTGTCGGGCTGCATCACAGCCTGGTACAAGTACTCCACCACCGTGGACCGCAAGGCACTACAGAGGGTGGTATGCTTAGCCGAACAAATCATTGGGTGCACACTGCCTGCCCTCCAGGACACCCGACAACACCAGGAAGGCCAAGAAGATCATCAGAGACCTCAGTAACCCGAGCCACGGCCTGTTCTCGCCGCTTCCATCACTAAGACATGGGCAGTACAGGAGCATCATGACAAAAACTGGAAGACTGGCCAAGAGCTTCTACCCCCAGAACATCAGGCTGCTGAATCGCCACCACTAGTCAGCTACCTGCTCCCCCTGTTCCCTTTTTTAGTCTAATTCACCTTTAATGGTGCATCTAGTGATGGTTCTGTTCTGCTGCTGCTCATTTCATGGCAAATAATATATACAAATGATATACTTACTCATGATATTCTTATGCCAGCTAAGCCCACTTTGCAGTTAACATTTAACTGAGAAGGCTTAGGTGAAAAAAATATATTTTAACCCACAAGACAATTATCACATCAACTGGCTACACACGGAGTGACAGACAGGTGCAATATTGCTGGAAATGTATTAGCAGACATTGTGTTAGGACTGGCTTTTTAAGCCAATAGTGGCTAACCAGGGTTAGGATAATGTAAATGTTGTGTTGATTACATAGTAGCTGGGAGCTTGCGGTGTCTGATACTTGTGAGATTTGTTTATGACACTGTGTGATGGAACACATAAAAAATTGCATGTGCTTTCAGAATTATTTGGCGAGCTCCACATAGGTGAACTATGGTAGCTCACGATCAACCTGATTTATAGTAATGCAGTAGTATATATTTAGAGTAATGCAGTAGTATATATTTGGAGTAACACACGGGTGTCCACTGATCTTTTTAGTACACTCACAGGACACAGGATGGTTGGGTCATGCTCTGAGTGTCCAGCATAGCTGACAATGACGTGCATTAGCCAGACATGCAGCTCAAAATACTACAATGACAAACTGCACTCAACACACCGTCGACCAACTGCGGACCGACTGGAGAGTGTCACCCTTCTCCATCTTGGTCACCCTGTTTTTTCCTCTCTGCATCTTGATCTGTCCCTCTTTCTCCCTCCATCACTTTTCAGTCAGTCCATCTGTCCAGGGGAGAGAGGGTAGGGGGTTTAGGCACTAGGGGTCGTAGTTAGGGCTGTTGCGGTGACCGTATTACCGCCACACCGGTCACGAGTCACGGAAGCAGTCAAATTCCACGTGACCGTTTAGTCACAGTAATTAGGCTTCTCCAAGCTCTGATGTTGCTAATGGTCATTAGTAGCCTACAAAACTTGCTGACTGCCTGGGACTCAGCACTCTATTGTCCCTCTAATCACTCTGACGTCAATGCAAATGTAATCAAAAACTTCATGAGAGCCCATGAGCTCATGTTGCGCAACATTTCTATTGGCTATTCAATTGCACGAGAAAAGAGTCATGGACTCTACTAAAAAGAGGATCAGCTTTCTATAGGCTAGGCCCACTATATTTATTTCTCAACTTTCCTAATACTAAGCACATTAATTATATTTACAACAGGAATATAGTCTACCTGGCTGGCATGAAAATAAACCACGGGGAAAAGCGTCCTCCATTCGCTATTTAAGTTCATAGATGACGTATTTTTTCCAGCTGCTCCTGTTTCAATACAGGTGCATGATAAAGGTCCATTCTAAATCAAAACAAATTTCACACATATATTATTTAGTATACAGAACCAGTCAAAAGTTTGGTCAAACCTACTCATTCAAGGGTTTTTCTTAAATTTTTTACTATTTTCTACATTGTAGAATAATAGGGAAGATTTCAAAACTATGAAATAACACATATGGAATCATGTAGTAACCCCAAAAAAGTGTTAAACCATTCAAAATATATTTTATAATGGAGATTCTTCAAAGTAGCCAACCTTTGCCTTGATGACAGCTTTGTACATTCTTGGCATTCTCTCAACCAGCTTCATGAGGAATGAATTACCAACAGTCTTGAAGGAGTTCCACATATGCTAGTTCCAGCTCATCCCAAATCATCTCAATTGGTATGAGGTCAGGTGATTGTGGAGGCCAGCTCATCTGATGCAGCACTCCATCACTCTCCTTCTTGGTCAAATAGTCCTTATACAGCGTGGAGGTGTGTTGGGTCATTGTCCTGTTGAAAAAAAAAATGATAGCGGGACTAGGCACAAACCAGATGGGATGGCGTATTGCTGCAGCCATGCTGGTTAAGTGTGCCTTGAATTCTAAATAAATTACAGACAGTGTCACCAGCAAAGCACCATCACACCTCCTCCTCAATGCTTCACGGTGGGAACCACACATGCGGAAATCATCCGTTCACCTACTCTGCGTCTCACAAAGACACGGTGGTTGGAACCAAAAATCTCACAGGACTCGTCAGACCAAAATAACAGATTTCCACTGCTCTAATGTCAATTGCTCGTGTTTCTTGGCCCAAGCAAGTTTTTTATCATTATTGGTGTCCTTTAGTAGTGGTTTCTTTGCGACCATGAAGGCCTGATTCACGCAGTCTCCTCTGAACAGTTGATATTGAGATGCGTCTGTTACTTGAAGTCTGTGAAGCAATTATTTGGGCTGCAATCTGAGGTACAGTTAACTCTAATGAATCTTCTGCAGCAGAGGTACCTCTGGGTCTTCCTTTCCTGTGGGGGTCCTCCTGAGAGCCAGTTTCATCATAGCGCTTGATGGTTTTTGCGACTGCACTTTCAAAGTACTTGAAATTGTACAGATTAACTGACCTTCATGTCTTAAAGTAATGATCACTGTGCTTATTATGCAAAGAAATAGAAAACATTTTAAGCTAAACGTTCTGATCTGTTGCGTCAAAACATTTTTTTGATGCTAGTGGTTGTATTAATTTGGGATCTATCGCATCCCACAACTGTCCAAGACTATGTTTGGAATATTTATTTCTCGCACAGAGTAGTTCGACCTTTGTACTATGGGGAGAGTAGATTGACATAGGCTAGTGCTTTTGCTGTTCGTTAGGCCTACTCATCTTGTTGGCTGACGAAAAGTAAATGTGGACAGTTCTTCCAATATCTTCAATATGCACCTCGGAATTGGATAAGGACGCGCGCAGTTGCATCCCCGATGTGTCTGTCTTCACTTGTAGCCTGTGAGAAAGACCCAATCACGTGATGGAGCACGGAGCACTCAGGGGGAAGGGCACAACGGCCACAAAAGGCATGGATTTTTTTTTTAGGGTGCATTACGGCCACACAAAGGGGATGCCTCTGTGAAATTCTAGACATTATCAAGTGCTTGTCAAATTGTGAATGAGAGACTATTGGAGTGTGTACAGCCAAGGCAAAAAAAACAAAGTAGAGATCATGCCTTTCAAGCAACTTTTTTCAAATCAGAGTCGCATCATGCAGCCAGCCTTACAATGTACTAAAAATCTAAACATAGAGCCCAACGTTTGTAGAACAACTAAAGTTATATTAATATCTCTAAATTAAGCATATAGGCATAGCTATCTTTGTTAACTGCTCAAAAAAGAATAGCCACATGTGCGCACTCCCTCAAATTGTTTGTGGAGAAAATATCCTTTCTATTTTATTCAGCATTGTTCAATTGTATTCCTCATACCATAAAATAATGCCATGGAATTCCAAGCAAATTTTGTCTGCTAAATTAACTAGTGTAGCCCACAGCCATTTAGCATAGCCAGATCAGGACCTAACAAAATGCTATTCTGTTCTTCTGAAATAGGCTACATTTTCTTCATTTCATGCTTCTTTAGACCTGTCTAAAATAAATAATGGATTTATTGTGGAGGTGTAGGCTGTATTACATGGATTTATAGTGGAGGTGTAGGCTATATTACATGGATTTATTGTGGAGGTGTAGGCTATATTACATGGATTTATTGTGGAGGTGTAGGCTATATTACATGGATTTATTGTGAATGTGTAGGCTGTATTACATGGATTTATTATGGAGGTGTAGGCTATATTACATGGATTTATTGTGAAGGTGTAGGCTGTATTACATGGATTTATTAGACTTTTTAAAATGTAGATGTTTCAAGTCTGCATCAGTGTGTGGAAGCCAGGAGATGCTACAGTGGGGAAAAAAAGTATTTAGTCAGCCACCAATTGTGCAAGTTCTCTCACTTAAAAAGATGAGAGAGGCCTGTAATTTTCATCATAGGTACACTTCAACTATGACAGACAAAATGAGGAAAAAAAATCCAGAAAATCACATTGTAGGATTTTTAATGAATTTATTTGCAAATTATGGTGGAAAATAAGTATTTGGTCA
>QNTS01004031.1:5000-63167 GCA_003317085.1 Hucho hucho | reverse complement strand
TGACCAAATACTTATTTTCCACCATAATTTGCAAATAAATTCATTAAAAATCCTACAATGTGATTTTCTGGATTTTTTTTCTTCATTTTGTCTGTCATAGTTGAAGTGTACCTATGATGAAAATTACAGGCCTCTCTCATCTTTTTAAGTGAGAGAACTTGCACAATTGGTGGCTGACTAAATACTTTTTTTCCCCACTGTAACCGTGTTTATGTTAATTAACGGTCAATTACCGTGAGACCAACAGTTATTTGCTTGACAATCACCGGCTGACTAAATTTCATGACTGCCACAGCCCTAGTCATAGCAGGAAAGAAGGTGTTTGAGTGTGTGTGTGTGTGTGTGTGTGTGTGTGTGTGTGAGCGCATGTTACATTTAATTAGGGCCAACTCATTTCCACATGGTAGGTCTGATCCTATCCACTCCTCCCTGGCCCCACTCCTTCACTCTATCCTTCTTTACAGTCATCTGTCAGGGCAATCGCTCCCTCTCTCCATCCGTCCACCCTCCCCATCCCGGCTTTAAGGACCAAACCATACACTCTCCGTCTCACACAGACGGCTTTAAGGACCAAATCCCCCCCCTCTTTACTTCTATCTGGACATCTTTGAGGAAATGTGAGGACACAAAAGAGAGAGAAAAGAGAATAAAGGAGAAGACAAAACGCAGACAAGAAGAGCGCATAAGAAGGGGGGAAAAGGAGGGGGATCACTTTATTGGATGACAGTGAAGGAGAAGGAGTACCAGACGGAGTAGCACAGGCAAAGCCTCACAGAATCACCTATCTGGTCCATCAGTCCTGCAGGTACGTCGGTCTGTCTATTAACTGGTCAGGCTGTTAACCCAGGTTGACAGACAGAAAGCCAGACCAGTTAACTGGTCTGTCTGAACACTGGCTTTGTAGACAGAGTTGCTCTCATAGAAATAGAATCTCCTCTGGTCTGGTCTGTGGTTGGGCTGGGCCCGTCTGTGGTTGGGCTGGGCCCGTCTGTGGTTGGGCTGGGCCCGTCTGTGGTTGGGCTGGGCCAGTCTGTGGTTGGGCTGGGCCCGTCTGTGGTTGCTCTGGGCCCGTCTGTGGTTGCTCTGGGCCCGTCTGTGGTTGCTCTGGGCCGGCTTGGATAGAGCTAGTTTAAGCTGCTGTTTTATTCTCAATTCTAAAATTGTGATTGTCTGCTTCTCAAGTTTGACTGCCATACTCCAAAGACAGTTGATGTGTGAGGATCTGAGTGTGTGACTGCCTGTGTGAAACTGAAATGATGCCCTTTCTTCTGTCTGGTGCTGGGAAACAAGGACTGACTCACCAAACACCAGTCCCTGGTTGACTTTGAACAACCCAGACTATTTGTGCGCCAAGGGAATGTAGGATAAATGATGAACCAAGAACTGTACGTCTAATGAGTGCAGAGAGACAAACCCAAACTCTAATCTCTTTAAGCCACAAAGACCCCCTGACAACCGGTCAAGAAGTATCTGTGCATGTGTGTGTGTGTGCTGGGCCAATTCAGCAAGTGTCTGATTGATTTTAGGATTATGCGGGGGTCAGGTTTATCTTGACAAACCAAACACTATAACGGTGGGGGTCTAAAAACAGGAAAGGCATATGTGTGTGTGTCTGTGTGTTAGGGATGGGCATTTGAAATAATTTCACTATTCAAATAACATGTAAATTATGCAGCTATCTGAATAGTTGAGTTAGACACGGGAGAGAAAGAGAGAGTAGCCATACAGACTCACGTTAGTTAGATAACTTATGGCATCTACAGGTTTGTCTATCATTCCATCTGGTAGTGCCGGTCTTGACAGCGTCAAATCGATGTAAAAAAGCTAGCTAAGATAGTTTGCTACCTAGGCAAAAATGGTTAGCTGCACTTCCCATCCTAGTCTACAACAAGTCCATTCAGATGATGAAACAGCCTACCTGATGGTTGCTCGTTGTAGCCCACTCCTCATTTAACTTCATTCTGGCATTTTAATTCCATCTTGCATTGATTAAAGATCTCCCGTGTTTCTGGCTACACATGGGGCCACTGACTGTAGATAGCGCATGTCAAAACTACATTAATTTTTTTTTTACTGAATTAAGAATTTCCAAATGTCATGTGTTACCAATGTCGCATGGATTTAATTTTATTTAGACAAAGCTTTTACATTGTTAAAATAGGCCTATGATTATTAAAAAATATATATGAATACTCTTGCAAGTATTTGAATACTAATGTCCGTTCGACATTAGTCGAACAACGGAGAGATCAAATTTCCCTCCAGAATACCTGGAGGTGACCCTAGGAAAAGAGCTCTATTTATACAACATTCTAACGCTAGAACACACTATGCTAATGCTATCACAAAAACCCCTCAGAGCAGTTGGACTGCTAAAGCTAAATCAGATTTAAAGCCACTAGCGAGGATGCTATCAATGATCAAATACATGCAGTACATACTATAGCTACACAACTACTGTAGCGTAGTATGTAAATATGCTACTAAAAATACATTACAGTTCACAAAAATACCAACATCGCCATAAAATGCAAACATGTTTCTTCAGATTATTCCTTCAGAGGCCTTTTGTGCCCTGCCAAGGGAGAAACAAGCTAGGGGAAACACTGCTAGGCTGTGTGTATGTATGACTGTCTGTGTTCTGTTCTTGTCAAAAAGTACTGATGGGCATTGGGGACATTAAATCCCTCATTTACACAGAGTGACGTGTGAACAGTAAAAATACCCCCAATGATGCATCACACAGAGGTCGCTCCTAAAAGTCACTGCCATTTTGGGACCAACGACTGTCACACATCTGGGCCCGTCCCGCTACACACACACAGATCGTCCAGGCCGGAAAGGTGAAAGGTCATAGGGGGGTAATAATTGGCATCCCTCTCTATCGTGTCATGTTGCTTATTGGGACATCCCAAAATGACACAGGGGGGCGTAGCGCCCTAAACACCCTTATTAGACGCAGAGGATTAGAGGGCCTATTTTACACCCAGGACCACATTCTGACCCCAACAACACCAGAGACAGAGAGACAGAGGGAGACCGAGAGAGACAGAGCCATAGAGAGAGACAGACAGACAGACCGATAGAGACAGACATAGAGGGGAGAGAGAGGGAGGGAGGTGGTATGAAGGAGAACATGAGAAAAAGAATGGTGAGCAGAGAGAGTTGGTGGACGGGGAAGAATGAGACACACTGCCCAAGTTCATTCCAGACAATATATCCTACAGAGTTGAGGGGTAGGGAAAATTACCCACAGCATTTACATTTTAGTCATTTAGCAGACACACTCATCCAGAGAGACTTACAGTAGTGAGTGCATCCATTTTCTTACTTTTTTTGTACTGGTCCCCAGTGGGAGCCCTGGCGTTGGAAGAGCCATGCAGTCACACAGGACCACATTAATGCCCTCATTGCCTAACCCCTGATCCTCCCTGGTCAGACCGGATGGTTATAGCCTGTTCTGGTCACAGATAAGGCTAACAGGTGAATGAGTTCACAGGAGGGAGAGACAGGGATCAATGGAGATGCCTGGTTTAAATGGGAATCAATAAAGTGAATTGGTTTTTGAGATGATCAATAGATTGAAATCAGCTGAAACCAGACAGGCACCATGTTGTTCACTGGGCATTGTCTCTGAAGTCCAACTGCTGGGTTGTCAAATCATGGACTGGTTTTGAGTACCATATAAAAACCAGGTGGACTCTTGAAAATACACATGAACACACCAAAAACACGTGCACACACACTCAGGGTGTTTATCCCTGCGGGGCAGATAGGCCTAAGTGCCCTGAGTAAAGCTCTTAATCACCAACAGGGCTAACTATTAGTCTGATTAAAGATACCACCCAGCCCTGCAGGATATCAACTGCTGTGTGCGTGTGCAATTTCAACACGATTAATCTCACTCGAGATGGTATATGCGTAACTTCAACATCCATTAGTAGTGGACCAGGTGAGTAACCTCCTAATACAATATAAATCACGCTAAGCACCTGCAAAAGAGGTGTATAAAGCCTAACTCATCAACACGATTCCTTTTAAAGCATCTTTCCATCTTCCACTCTCCTGGCTAGACTACAAGTACACAGCTGCCAGGTAAACTGGGCTTAGCTAAGTCCAGGGATGGTTCTGAATGCTACAGTACCACTGAGCACTATGATATCCCTGGTCCTATTCTCATCATGTTCACTTTGACCTTTCAGGTCAGCAAAATAACATGTTTCCGTGTTTCAGAAATTCTAGATTACTTTTTTAATCAATTTGAAGTGGTTCAAAATCTATACTTCATCCCAGCCCATTCTGCAGTCCAGAGGATATATTGATGACTTTGAGGCCTGTTCTTTCTTCCTCCTTTAGACAATACTGAACATCCGTTATTGCTAAATCAATAGTGAATTTAGCGCCCTACAGGCACAAAGTAAACAACCCTTTTAAGTGTCAGTGAAAGACGTATGAGATTGAGGAAATGTGTTTGGGGAGATTCTCTGCTCATGAGGTCAAGAGACATTCTCCTCCACATTTGAAAAGGGGTAAAACATTTGTTGACTATTTTATGTAGTTTAAGGGTATACATCTATTTTAAATGGAGTGTTAGGAAGTGACAAAAGTTCAGGAAAGGGGAGAGGCACAGGTTGTAGACTGTGAAATGGATCATCCACTAGCCTACTGTCTACTTAGAACAATGGATGATAGGAGTTCCCTAGTCACATCACAGCAGAATAGGCTAAATACTGCCCCCTATTGGATTGACCAACAGATTAGCTATCACATGAGAAAGATGGTAACGAACTGGAGCAAGCCTTTTAATTCAGGCAAGTGTCAAAACACCCCCATGATTTATACTGAATAAGAAATATATACGGGGTATCAGTACTGCATATCGACTCTGATGATACTTAGTGTATATAGTTATTGTTACTCAGAGGCTGCTGCCTACATACAGGCTTGAAATCATTTGCCACTTTAATAAATGGATCACTAGTCACTTTAATGATGTTTAACGAGCTTGCATTACTCATCTCATATGTATATAAAGTATTTTATATACCATCTATTACGTCTTGCCAATGCCGCTCTGTCATTGCTCATCCATATATTTATATATTCTTATTCCATTCCTTTACTTAGATTTGTGTGTATTAGGTAGTTGTTGGGGAATTGTTAGATTACTTGTTAGATATTAATGCGCTGTCAGAACTAGAAGCACAAGCATTTCGCTACACTGGAATTAACATCTGCTAACCATGTGTATGTGACCAATAAAATGTGATTTGATTTATTCCTAATGTTCTCATTTTTCTCTCTCTGCATTGTTGGGAACGGCCCGTCAGTCAGCATTTTACTGTTAGTCTACTACACCTGTTGATTACAAATCATTTGACAAACACATTTGATTTCATTTGCTTATATTTTTTTTAGTAAGACATATTGGCAGTTATACAACACATACTTAAGTGCACAAAGTGTGTGTGTGTGTGTGTAGCGTCATTGCCCAGCTGGTTCTCTTGCCCCCTCTCGTGATGTAACATCCAGGATAGTTAGCCTTGGTGTTTTCACAACGCAGGGGTACAGAATCATATAATCATTGACCTGTGATGTCAGAGCTGGTTGCATGGGATATCCATGTGTCTATGAGGGCCAAAGCGCATCTCTGAGCTCTCTCTTTCCCCCTGATAGTGTGTGATGTTTAAGATCGCTCCAGCCTCTCTCTATCAATCATCTCTGTAGCACTCTGATGCAATGCCAGAAGAATCTACAATCTGATGGCTGAGGATGGACGGCAAGTGTGTGTGAATGTGCAAACCTGACTCTACCTTGCAAGCATACTGTATCCATCACACACACACACGTGGACTTTCACATGATTCCCCTATCCAGAGATTGTACTAAGCTCTCTTGACAGAAGGTCAGTCTTCATTTTGCAGGAGAGGACTCACACTCCCTTTTATATCCTCAGTCCAAAATGTAAACGACATGTCATTACATCACAATGACCTTCAAATGGACTCTGATTTTCCATGTTACAGTGTTATGGTTGACAGGCTTATATCCTGTATTTCTACAGTCTGAAATTGTGGTTTTAGGTATGTTTAAAGCCAAGAGACTACACCCAGCCAAGAAAATAACCACTCAAATTGTAAAAGGATATTACCCACTGAGGAGGGCAGTTCTGCCAAAATAAGAAAAATAAATAACACACATTAAGCTGACGGGAAGTTTGGTATGCATCAGTCATATGAGTACGTGAGATGGTAGCACTAGCCATGCATGTGTGAAACAGAGGCCAGTAGTTGGAATGCGCCGAAGACAAGAAACAGAGAGACAAACCCCACAAAGAAAGAACTGTTTCATAAACGGTAAAAAGCCTATAGAACGTCTAACCATTCTAGCAGTATTAGACTAGTACAACCTACACAGCAAACCTGATGTGCAAGGCGACTCATCACAATGGCAGCAATTTAGTTAATTCCCATGAGTTGTGATTTTTCTCTCATACCGTTTCAAAAAGGTAGAAAGTGTTTCACAACATTCACCATAGACAATTCCTGGACTGTACCCAATAGCTCCCTTTCCTCGTCACTTTTCCTTCATGCTCACTGATTTCAAAGAAGTTCAAAAACAGTTCAAAAACAAACGCCTCAGAAGATGGAAAGGAAGGGGATGTTTAAAAAAGGTTTTCAATTCTCTGGTGGCCGTGTCATTAGACGCAAACAGCTATCACAGGTGCAAACCCAATGTTTAATGTTAAATATTTGGAAAAACTTTTTTGCTCATGACTTGTTCCTCTGGTCCAATTCCATGAACAGGATATTGTAAAACGTCATATCTTTGAAAACTGCCTCACCCCCGAGATTCCATAAAACCTTACTTCTCTGAGGGCCGCTGAATACTAACTTGTCAGCTAACTTTAGTGAACATAGCTTTAGTAATTCATGCATTGAAGTCAAAGCATAAACGCAACCCGAGACCACCCTGCATCCGATTGATTAACCACATCAATAGGCATTAACAGCTCCTCAACACATGACTTCATAAAGGTCAATAGGGTTCAGCTAATTCATTTGCTGTGTTTTCCCATCAGAGCTGAGCTTTAAGGCTTTGATCTCAGTGGTAATGGTTGGTTGTCTGAAACGTAACTCGGACTCATGTCACTAATTACCGATCAGTAGAAATCCTTAAGATAACAGGTTCTGATGTCATCTATATTGTGCTAGGTATATGGCACAGAAACTTTGCCTAAATAATTGTACACCGACTTATTTGAAGTTGATTCAAACAATGTCATGTAAACAAGTCCTGCAGGATGAAAGTTTCATAATCTGCATGACTGCAGCAAATGTTTACTAATCAAGCAAGAATGATGGAATTGTTGGGAGAGCCATTATTTCCCCTTTGTTGTGTTGGTTGTGGGTAAGAGAGCTCCTGGAACAAAGACTGTTGTTGGGTTCTAGAACTCCTGCTCTTGGAACCAAATGTGTTGTTGGGTTCTAGAACTCCTTCTCCTGGAACCAATAGTGTTGTTGGGTTCTAGAACTTCTGCTCCAAACAGGTGATCCACTGCACAACTGTTCCAATATGTCTGACGCGTTTACTAGCTCTCTATAAAAGCAGAAAACTGAGACAGAGAGAAATAAAAAGAGAGAAGTGAAGGACTCTCCTGCTTAGAAAGAGGTGAGTGAGCCATTTTCTAACAGATGAGAGGTTAGGGGAAGGTGATGACAGCTTTGTTCCATTTTTAGAGGAGCTGAGCAGAAAACTGACAAAGGGAACCAACTCATCCATCCTCCCTAGACAGTGACCACAGTAGGGCATAATCTTGACCATGGCACCTACAAGTAGCCACCTACACCCCAAAACCCCTATCCCCCAAAGTGTAGGCCAGGGCATAATCCTGACACACTACCAGTATCTACTCGAGGATCAATAACACTCTTCCATTTAACTCTAAGTTTGTCTGAATGTCTTGCACATTGTTTTTTAACTCATGCACCAGCTTGGTTGAACTGAGGTAGCAGCGGTATAATTTATCCGTCACAATAAGTCTTACAACCAGGCACGCCGTCACCCACATGTCAGCTTTTATAAAACACTGATTTAAGGAATGTTGATGTGTGCCAACTTAACCCTGGGACGAGGGGAGCGAGAGGGAACTTCAACCTGAACCCAAGCCTCCCATAACAGGTGGATATTAAATTGGTGTATTGGGGAGTGAATTGGTAGCGACAGGCTAGACAAGCCAGGCCTTCTCTCAGCCTTTTATTAATGGTTTATTAAACATGTACGAGATCTTCCATGGTTAACTACTTCCATGGACACTACCCGGTGAAATGCAAGGCGCCAAATTCAAAATCCAAAAGTTGAATTATTAAACTTTCATCAATATACAAGTGTTGCATAGTCATCAAAAGCTCTGCTTCTTGGCAATATCACAGCGTTGTCAGATTTCAAAAAGGCTTTACGGCGAAAGCACTACATTTGATTGTTTGAGGGTAGCACCTCCAATATTTTTCCATTAGCATAAATTCATAAACCATCGCGGTTCACACAAAACACATTTCACAGCAAAAACAAATCCCTTACCTTTTGAAGAACTTCTGCTGAGGGCTTCCCAAGTGTCCAACGAAGACAATCCATGGTTCTTTTGTTGGAAAAAGTCATGTATTATATCCATAAATCTCCGTTTGGTTGGTGCGTAATGATCAGAAAATACAGCGTCCACTCACCCATTGAACCGTGAAGAGAACTCGTTCAACCTATACACTTGTCCAAGAACAATCAAACATCATTGATAATGTATCCTTAGGAACACTTTAATGTATATTTACTATAATATTTCAACTGGATTATAAACTGGACGATAGGAAAGGATAAAACCACAGCACGCGCGAGCCCGTGAACGCGCATCCTCTTCTGTTGACATCCGGTGACCACTTCGAAAATCTTCTTCTATACCATCCAGAGCAACTAATCATCATCAAACACTGTCTAGAGACTGTTGACATCCAGTGGAAGCAATAGGTACTGCAATCTTACTCCCATATAAGGTCACTTTCAATAGGGAGGGGTTCACAATGAGGCAATGTGTCAAAACCACTTTTTCCAGGACAGAAATTCCTCGGGTTTTCGCCTGCTATATCCGTTCTGTTATACTCACAGACAATATTTTAACACTCTTGGAAACTTCAGAGTGTTTCCTATTCAATAGTACTAATTATGTGCATATCCTATTTTCTGGGCCTGAGTGGGAGGCATTTTACTTTGGGCACGCCAGACTCTCCAAAACAGTCACCTCGGGCACCGAGTGAATAAATGTGCATTCATAGACTGAAGTCATGTTTATAGCCTGTAGAAGGGGCAGACCGGGTTGACGCGGGCAGCTCTCCATGGTTAAGAAATAAACCAAGGAGCCAATGGGCATGTGGCACTGCCATTCTGTCTGCCAGGGGAAAGCCTTCAACTGGGTCCATGACGTACACCGACACTGGACATGTACTGGGCTGAACTTACACGTTTGTTGTGTATGAGCAAATGAGTCTGCATTTGTCTAGAGATTAAGCCTATAGGCTAGGCTATGTCTATAAACCGGAGTGCATATCTGTGAGTGTCCAGATGAGTCCTGTGTGTGCGTGCAGAACTGTGTCTGCCATCATTAGGCACAGGAAACACAGAAGTGCAGTTGTAATGGAAAGCAGGATGGACAAGAGAACATGAACTAGTCCACGGGAAACACAGACCAGGCCAGCAGATAGAACATCATTTCTATTAACATCCCCTGTAAAATGTCCAGCTGAAAAACCACAAAGACATCTACTGACAATGTAGGCCTGTGTATGTGATGGCTGCTTGTGCAGACCTCAGCCTTGTGTCCTCCTAGATGGTGCCTGTTCACCCAGCCCATTCCCTTGGTAACAGAGATGGAGCGTGTGTGTAGAGACGGTCATGACGGTCATGGAATTTCAGGTGTCAGTGATTGGCGTATTGTCAACATAACCGACAGCCGATGGGGGGGCATAACATTAGCAAAGGAACAACACTAGCGCATTTAGGCCTAACTGTTTTGCTCCTAGGCGGCATGCGAGTCTCAAGTTTGGGGAAGCAAATTTTCACCATAAAAACTGTAAAGCATTCCATGCATCATTACATTTTCAAAAACGTATGTATGATAGCTGATTAGTAGTGATGCACCGATTTTACATTTTTGGCCGATTCCGATATCTGATATAAGAATTTGTTCTTAACTGACTTGCCTAGTTAAATAAAGGTTACACAGACAAAAAAAGTTATTTTGTTGTCATTTACATATGTCCCCATTACCAGTAAAACATAATCAAAATCTATTTCTTTCACTTAATTGCTGTGCTGTTTCGTCGTTTCATTCTCAACCAGGATTTATATGGAACGCCGTTTGGGTCTTTGCATGTCAAAAAGAAGCTTGTTGAGGACCTGAATATGACTGCACGCCACATAATAATTTAACGCGTTCATACAATTTTTACGTAGTTATTGCACATTGATTACACTATCACTCATATTTCACGTCACAACGATTCATCGATACGTATGCTATGATGCTGGTAAAGTTGTCTCGGGCACCTACAGTGCTGGTCATAAAAAAAACTAGCTAGCTCATGGATGCAAACAATATTCTTCCCCAAAAACAGCAAAACGACATAATCTGTTTCAGTAGCTATAGTTAGCTAGGTGTCATCATCTAAAATAACCCTAATTTATAAGACAGTTCTTATTTGATTAATGGTGGTCAGACCCATCTATGTGAAGCTAGCCACAATAAGGATTAGCCACAATAGTGGACTTTGCGGTTAGCCTTCAAAATAAAAGTATGTCATTGACATTGATGCAAATGAATACAAATAGTAGAATTATGCCATAATTGAATAGATCATGCTAAACGAGGTTGGAATGTTGTTATATAAAACCAACAAAAGACAATTTGTTAATTTGACAAATCTGTTGAAATCACATTGGATGTATTATACTTTAGAATTGCATTGGGGGCATACTTATTTCACTGTACAGCCGTACCTATGGATCAATGACATGGGGTATCAGTCTACTCAGTTACACCCAGAGAACATTAGCGTCGTAGCTCTTATTGCGCGACTCAAACTGTGAATTGAGACACATTTATTGTCAACCTATGTGTATTTTCTTAAACCTTTATTTAACTAGGCAAGTCAGTTAAGAACAAATTCTTAAATTCAATGACTGCCTAGGAACAGTGGGTTAACGACAGAATTTTACCTTGTCAGCTCGGGGATTCGATCTTGCAACCTTACGGTTACTAGTCCAACGCTCTAACCACTAGGCTACCTGCCGCCCCACTATTGAACACTATTCCAGAGGAAAAACAATACTGCGTTGATGTTTTGGAGTCTGATAACTCTGAGGAGGACGTTGGGAAAAAATATATTGGGTATTGAGTAGACTGTTACCCCACTTCATTGATCCCCAATCCTTAGGTAAAGCTGTACAGTGCAATATGAATACACACAATAGGCTGACTGGGGAGGTGATTTCACAGTCCCGCAATAACAGCTACAACGTTAATATTTGCGTAAACTCTTCACAGTTGTGTTCTGTGGGTGTCATTTCATTGCTTCAAATTCCAACCTTTAACATTATCTAGTCTAAATATGTCATGATTCCACCAATTGTAACCTTCTGCATCAGTTTCAAATCGGTACTTTTATTTTGAAGGCAAACTGCAAATTCCACTATTGTGCCTCATCCTCATTGTGGCTAGCTTCACAACACATAACCCGGTCAGGTCGAGCGTCACTAGCCAGATGAAGCTAGCTAGCTGGCTGCTTATAACGTTAGCTTTGGGCAACAGGGTTAAGTAGCTGGCTAGCTATTTATTTTCATGAACTGAAGTTCAATTTCAATAGGCGAAAAACAAGTGGCTACCTAGCTAATACTTACTCACAAGGATTCCTAAATCATTGCTAAGAATGGTCAAAATGACTGCAGTTTCTACTGGTCATTGTTTTCAGGCTGGTTGTATTGGTGCTAGCTAGGTACCAAGCTAAAGCTAGCTAGCTACCCCAGAATTTGCGGTCAACAAATTACCAACACGGTATTGTAAACACATCATGTGTCCGGTGTTTGCAAACTGTTTTGTACAGCTTTGACAGTGCTACTGATGGTAGTGGTGGCGCTTGGCTTGCACGTGCAAATTCAGAACACACAACATTCTATAATAGAACTGACGTATTTTCAAATAGTGTTATTTGATGTGTATCTTTTTTGACACGCAAAGACCCTAACAGCGTTACATAGTATGTTGTGAAGCTAATAGCAGTGACGCTATTACTGTGTAACTCCGGTAGTGCAACATCTGAACAATAGCGCACTTTGTAACGTTAGTGTGTACCGGTGCTCGACCAGTCGCGAAAGCCAACATCGCCCACGACAGAGAACGATTGATTGTCAAGGGCAAGGAATTCTATTATCTTGGCGTTAATGGATTTCGCCTTTGAGTTGTCTCGCTGAAATGTTCTTACTCTTCCAAATGACTGCTCGACTTGTTGACTGCTCGATCCACACAGCAGACATTGTGGACTAGTTAGGAATGCTGTGTAGCAAAACATTTTACGTGGCATCATTACGTCATGTCCCTTCGTTATATAGGTATGCACGTCAGCTTTGACATCGGTTTTGCACATCGGCATTAAACTAGACATCCGGCAGATACCGATGCTGGTATTTTTAGCTAATATCGTCCGGTTCCGATATGTTCACCGATATCGTGCATCTCTAGTGATTAGTAAATTGGATAGTCATAATTAAGGCTAATAATATAACTCAATCATTATTCACAAAAAATGCAGCAGATGGTAGAGTAGGCTAGACTATATAAACATTTAAAAAAAGTGGGGCCTTTTCTAAAAACATTTTATGCAATTCTATATGACTGGAAAGATTAGCAGAATCCTTTTTAATACGACTTTCAAGTGGCACTGACCCAATGATTAAGACAGTAAATATGCACACTCACTGGGTATATAGCCGATGCTCTGCTGGGGCCAATAATTCTGTTTGCGCTCAATTAAGTTGAGAATTTTGATAACTAAAAGACAGATAAGTATATTCATTGTCTTCTCTTTGAAGCAATAGCCAATTGCTTTCCAAACGATGTCATCCCAAGATTGTATTTTGAAAAATTGCGATATGCCTGGCTGCGCCGCTCTTTCAATGACATTCGCATCTCAACAATCTATTTGGTAGCTATGAGACCTGTTAGCAAAGATGATGATAACTAACCCTGTGATCTGTGGTGTTCGCGATCTGTGTTGGTCCCATGTTTCACAAGCTGAAATAAAAGATCCCAGAAATGTTCCACACACAAAAGGCTTATTTCTCTAACATTTTGTGCACAAATTTGTTAACAACCATGTTGGTGTGCCTTTGTCCTTTGCCAAGATAATCCATCCACGTGATAGGTGTGGCATATCAAGAAGCTGATTAAACAGCATGATCATTACGCAGGTGCACCCTGTGCTGGGGACAGGGTTCCTCACTGTGTGTGTATATATATATATATAGCTCTTTGGCATCAACTCAACTCGCCGTGTTTGGAGGAGGAGGAATGCTGCCTATGACGCCAAGAACACCATGCCCACCGTCAAACATGGAGGTGGAAACATTATGCTTTGGGGATGTTTTTCTGCTAAGGGGACAGGACAACTCCACCGCATCAAAGGGACGATGGACGGGGCCATGTACCATCAAATCTTGGGTGAGAACCTCCTTCCCTCAGCCAGGGCATTGAAAATGGGTCGTGGATGGGTATTCCAGCATGACAATGACCCAAAACACACGGCCAAGGCAACAAAGGAGTGGCTCAAGAAGAAGCACATTAAGGTCCTGGAGTGGCCTAGCCAGTCTCCAGACCTTAATCCCATAGAAAATCTGTGGAGGGAGCTGAAGGTTCGAGTTGCCAAACGTCAGCCTCGAAACCTTAATGACTTGGAGATGATCTGCAAAGAGGAGTGGGACAAAATCCCTCCTGAGATGTGTGCTAACCTGGTGGCCAACTGCAAGAAACGTCTGACCTCTGTGATTGCCAACAAGGGTTTTTCCACCAAGTACTAAGTCATGTTTTGCAGAGGGGTCAAATACTTATTTCCCACATTAAAATGCAATTCCATTTATAACATTTTTCACATGCGTTTTTCTGGATTTTTTGTTGTTATTCTGTCTCACTGTTCAAATAAACCTACCATTAAAAAATTATAGACTGATCATTTCTTTGTCAGTGGGCAAACGTACAAAATCAGCAGGGGATCAATAACTTTATTCCCTCACTGTAGAGGGAATAAAGTATTTGATCCCCTGCTGATTTTGTACGTTTGCCCACTGACAAAGAAATGATCAGTCTATAATTTTAATGGTAGGTACATACATATATACATACATACATACATATATATATATAAACTAACACACTGAATTACTGTCTGCAAGGTAATTTGTGAGTAGGCCTATGCCATCTTGATTGACCCAGTTTATCAAGAGATTTACCATTCAAATAAAACGATTACCATTATGTTGTTAGATTGGTAAAAACAAAGTAAAATGTATTGTTTGATTTTAAAATGTATGCATTAATGCATATATGGCTGTTTCTGGGAAATGGCATCAACATCTTCTAATTTAATGACATTGAATATCGGCCATTGGCATCCTTGACCCCAGCCCCCCGAAAAATGTGGTCTTGGCATCGGACCCAACAAAATCCCTATCGGTCGTTCTCTAATAGGTGCCCAGGGGCCCCACGTTTCACCCCACCCCCTCCAATGAACTGAATTGACCTTCAGAAGTTTCTCCTATCTGTGCATATAGCGGATTATGCTGATCAAAAGATGTATACAGTTTAATAGACAAGTTAGAAAAACAATACCACATAATCAATAGTTAACACTCCCGCTATGGGTAAAGTTTACTTACATAAAAATAACATTGATAAAACGTTGTATTACATTTTATTTATTTTTTCAATCAATGGTTTTGATTTTTTTTTTTTCTCATGCCGGTCTCCATCCAAAACCGTCAATGCCATTGTTTTCCAATTACCGTGACAGCCCTGTGTGTGTGTGTGCGCTGTGGACTGGCATTTGCGGCTGTGAGTCCTAGGTTGGAAGTACTTGCTGTTAGATTGGGACCTCATTAAAGGCTTACTTTATCATTCCTTCCATCCCAGTAAACGAGTGGAGCGAGGGAGGCCAGATATCTCCATCTGTCTTAGTAGTCGATAAGGAGAGGATAACAACTTAGACAGACAGCTCTGACACACACAATTGGATTTGTCACGACTTGTTTTTCGCTGTACTTTTTTTACATTGTAATTATTTGTGTACTTGTTTGACATTTCACTGCATTGTTATGAGCTAGTAACATTGGCATTATGCTGCACCTGCTATAACATCTGCTAAACTGTGTATGCCACCAATAAACTTTGATTTAACAAATCACACACACGCACACACACACAAAACCACATTTAATAAATCGGTCTACTTCGGCTTCCTCTTTCAAACAACCTTATTGGATTGTTTTGATGACAGCATCCAGCTGTATCCTAAATTCCTACTCCCACATTCTTGTGTTGTTGGGACATAGGACTAATCTTTCACTGCTGTGTAACTCTGGAAACTCTTGTTCTGTTTATAGTGTATTTGTGTACATGCGTTAGCGTGTGTGACCAGGCCTATCTTGTGTGCATGCGTGTGTGTTCTGTGTATGAGCTTACCTACTGGCTAGAGCTGTGTGTGACCCTTAAATTCTTAACATAGAATCCTCTGGCTGGGTATTAGGATGATTCTCTCAGATGCTTTAATGTTTCTCCTTCTAAATGAGTATGTGCAAAGATACTATTGGGCCTACTTTATTAAAAGGATATTCTGCGGTTGGACCAGCATTGTTTGCCGTTGATGTAACCTGTTGGAGTCTGCGTGTGTGCGGGTGTTCTCAACGCTGAGACAGACAGGCAGTTCATCTCCTCATATGGTCTGTAATTAAGCCCTTGGTCAAGCAGACAGCCAGCCCCATCAATGATGTGTTAACAGAGAAACTATAGATGGCTTGAGAAACATAAGCAAGCATGTTGAAGCTATCTTTTAAGCCCCGGGGCGGCTGGTTATGACTACGTACCTCAGTGTTACATCAGCTGTAATAAAGTCATTAAAGCTGTAACTGATACACACAGGCACTATTTCATTCAAACAAGAAATAGGCCTACTTGAGTGATCAGCTTCAAATGATACCTCTGTCCCAGTCACTGCAACAACCTCCCTTTACTCTCACCCTCTTTTTCTCCCCCTCTCACACTTCCTCTCCATGTCACTAAATCTCTCACTATCTCTCTCGCTCCTTCACTTACTCTCTCCCTCCCAGGTGCATCCACAGATGCGTTCCCGTAACAACAGCTCTAACATGGCTGCCCGGAACGGCTATGGTTCACAGAACTCCGTGGCCCACCTAGACCCCCTCAAGGGCACTGCCCTGAGGGACAGCATGGGAGGAGAGAGGGGGAAAGACCTGTCCAGGGATGAACTTGTGTTCCTCCTCAGTATAATGGAGAGAGAGCTGCAGGTGAGGACAGGACAGAGCAGACCAGTCCTAGTGTACCTGGACCTAGGTTTATAGTAGAGGAGCTAGCCTATTAGCCTGATCCACAGTCATGACCGCTGCGCTCTGTAAGCTCACCAGATCAGGATGGTCGTACGAGGCTATAGCTCAGACTTGGCCATGTTCAAAACCACAATATGGTCAAATCCTTATAAGTAAAAATGTGAGTCATACAAAGTTTCCACTAGATACAACAGCCACAAAGTCAAAATTGGCTATGGCGTACAAATGAGCTTTTTGGTCTTAATTTAAGGTTAGGGTTAGGAATAAGGTTAGCAGTGTGGTTAAGTTTAGGTTTAAAAGCACATTTTAATAAGAGAAATTGTAGAAATAGGCAAGGTTTATGATTTTGTGGCTGTGATAACAGTTATACATCACGCATTGACGTCATCACTGGGACATTTGTTCTAAACTGAGTTGAGCCCAGCTGTATGTGAGCTGTAGAGACAGAATGATTCAGACTAACAGAGGAGCCTATTGTGACTGTGAATAAAACCATGGGTAAAACACTCCTAGACATGCCTCACAGAGCATGACACACACACAGCCTACACCACAGCTGTATAGGACAGATTTTCTCCTTCTGTTGGGAATCCAATCTCTTCATCTATCATTCTTCATCCCTCCTTTTTTATTATATCTATCTCACCAAGCAAGAGATGAGGCGATCACGGTCCTGAAAGCAGAGAAAATGGATCTGGCTCTGCTGGAGGCCCAGTATGGCTTCGTCACCACAGGAGAGGTGCTTCGAGCCCTGCAGAGAGACTCACTACATGACAAGGCTTCTGAGGCCCAACAGCAGAATGTCTATGAGAAACCCATGGCTGAGGTAACAGGCTATAAACCCTATTTCTATTAAAGCCTTCAGTCAAACTTAGGAGTGTGTATGCTTTGAGGCATGGGTTTGCAGTAAAGATAGCGAA
Source organism: Hucho hucho (assembly GCA_003317085.1). Classification (NCBI taxonomy): domain Eukaryota; kingdom Metazoa; phylum Chordata; class Actinopteri; order Salmoniformes; family Salmonidae; genus Hucho; species Hucho hucho. Next base: position 45,594 of record QNTS01004031.1, on the reverse strand, counting down.
TGATAAACCAACCAGCATATTAACCCATTGCCAGTTTCAAACGACACAATGAGAACCACAGTGTTTTAAGTTTAGCCCAGTCTTCATGTCCGTCTCTCGCTCTGTGTTAGCTGGACCGGTTGGTGGAGACAGGGAACCAGAGCTACAGGCGGATGCTCGAGCAGCTGCTGCAGGTGGAGCGTTCCCACAGTTGCGCCCTCTGCAGGCTGGAGGAGCAGGACCAGCAGCACCGCGCCTTCATGCAGCGCAGCGACGACCTCACCTGTCTACTGGAGCAGGACCGTGAGAGGTCAGTGACACTGACCAACCGCTAGGTAGCCAGCACATTTTAGCAATATTAAGTCAAAACACCTCAAAACAAGAAATTGTATCAAGAGAAAGATCAAACGAGCCACTTAGGATTCCCCACATGGCAGCTTCTTGTCATTGTTGCTAGCTATCTGGCCATCCAGAATCACAACACACAACCTTCTGACGCTTTGAAGCGCACGCATCGTTTTCGTGACGTTGTCAACTAACCAGTCTATAATTTCTCTACTTGATCTCTTCGAAGAGCTCATTCTAGGCATAGGACAGGCAAGAGGACAGGGGTCGTGTTAATGCCGAATTCTGCCTTTTTCACACATAAAAAAAAGATCTTGCTGCGTTTTGTAGACACAGATCTAAAATGATTCTTATAGTCATTTCTGCTTGACATCAGATACATTTTGTGCTTCAGTCGCACTTCTCTACTCACATAAAAATTTAATGAATGGGCATTCTACCAGCAGACAGCGCTCTGACTGAGCTGTACACTTTTCTCTGGTAAAACACAAGATTAACTTCAAGCTAAACATTAGGAAGAATGTAACCTGCTACATTTCCTATGATAAACATAATAAATATGATGACCATGCATAGTTTTTAGAAAAAATACATAGTTTTTGCATTCAGCTTGTTCACTTGTGTGGCTGCTAGCCAAACACTTCTAATATCTGATGAAAATAAAGCTTTTTCTTCCTGATGTGTTGCACTAATCTATTTTCAGTGAAGGAAAACTATAGTTGCACACCCCTGATCACTATTAAATAAATAAAAATTCAATATAAAATATAGGTGAAACTGTTTAAATGCAGATTTTTCGATGGTCTGCGCTTTGAAAATGATGATTTCTGAACTATAACTTGACTCCTGGAGTATAAAGGGCATGCATATCCCTCTCCCTCATATGCAGGTGGACTGAGAACATTCTAAAAGAGTGAGATCACACACGCACTTCTAGGCCTCACAATGCTTAAATTTAATCTGCCATGTTTATCTTTGATATTAGACACACTCCTTCAAATCAGATTGTCATTACTGCATTACTAATACTCTCGGCTTCTCTCCCTTTCTAAAAATAAACACACAGGCTACTCCCTAGAGCTTGACAGAGAAAAGGTTGGAGAAGGTCTCTCAAAACATTACAGCAAGAGAAAAATGTCTCCACTTTGACAAGAGACTACACATGGTTATTAGTGCTAGAGAGGGAAAAGTCAATACTGGAATTAGGAGATGACACTGAGCAGGGAACGCATCTCAAATTTCTCTCTCTCACTCTTTAATCATCACTCAATCCCATCTCCTGCGTAATTAAGACACTGATCTTAAGTCTCTCTCTCCCTCTCATAATATACAGTGCCTCAGTGAGGAATGTCTCCCCCTCATCTCCTCTTAAACCTCTCTTCCTCATTCTCTCAATTCATCCACTCGGGAGTTCAAAGCAATCCACTTAATATCGGTCCCTCCTCCCCTCCCTCTTTCCCCATCCTCTGGTAAAAGAAAGAGATGAAGGATGATGTAATCTTAGCGCGTTATAGAATGATCTAGTGTTGGGCGGCATCCAGATGTTCATACAGTTTCTGTACCATACCGGGGTATCCTGACCTCCCCCCACCGGTAGTTACTGTACCATACCGGGGTATCCTGACCCCCCCCCCACCGGTAGTTTCTGTACCATACCGGGGTATCCTTAATTAGGTCTGTAATCAATAGCCTAACTGTTAAATGTGCCTGTCTTTATAAATCATCCATATATACAGTACCAGTCAAAAGTTTGGACACACCTACTCATTCAAGGGTTTTTCTTTATTTTTACTATTTTCTACATTGTAGAATAATAGTGAAGACATCAACACATATGGAATCATGTAGTAACCAAAGAAGTGTTAAACAAATTAAAACATTTTATATTTATATATAAGTGGCCACCCTTTGCCTTGACAGCTTTGCACACTTGGCATTCTCTCAACCAGCTTCATGAGGTAGTCACCTGGAATGCATTTCAATTAATGGGTGTGCCTTGTTAAAAGTTAACTTGTGGAATTTCTTTCCTTCTTCATCGTCATAAGTAGTGTTACTATAGTAGACTTGTATAACCACAATCGAGCTGTAGGCGTAAGAGTGCATCCTGTTTAGCCGTCTTAATACCGCAACTTACTTAGGCCTATATCTCAAAATACAGGCTACTGTATCAATCATTAATTCGTTCATGTCATCACAGCATGGGTCATTCATGCTTTGAAATGCAATCAAGCATTTTAGTTTTAAAATGAAATTATCCTTGAATAATTAGCCTAAACAATAAATAAACTGCAACATGTCAGCAATTGCATTCACGAATAAAACTTGTTGTTGTTGTTAGAACACTCATTTGAGTGTTTTTTACATTGTTCCAAACAGTCTGAATGTTGTTTTTATATTGTAATTTAACAGCACCTGTTATGTAGCGCTTCCTCCTATACCCTCCTTTTCCTGGATCTCCAGTAGATTCCACACATCAGACTTCCCCTTTCCCTCCTGAGCAACCAGTTTATTTTTCACGTCCTCCGTATCTATTATGCTGTCACATATTATGGTGTTGGAGTTTGATATAGCCAATTTATTGATGTGATTATGATATGCTATGCTATAGGTCAGGCCCTATTGGTCACGGGCATGCGATGCTTACATGTGTCACATAAAGAGAGCAAGGGTTGAGGGAATGTTTTTCCTAAACAAATAAGGGATTTTGGTATGATAACTTTTCAGTCAGTGTGTTACAGGCAGTAGGGCCTGCCATCATTCACGTTGAACTGGACTGTGTGTTACAGGCAGTAGGGCCTGCCATCATTCACGTTGAACTGGACTGTGTGTTACAGGCACACGGGCCTGCCATCATTCACGTTGAACTGGACTGTGTGTTACAGGCACACGGGCCTGCCATCATTCACGTTGAACTGGACTGTGTGTTACAGGCACACGGGCCTGTATGATAACTTTTCAGTCAGAGAAAAAACAAGTAAGAAACTAGAAATGGCTGTAATTATGTTGCAGCTTCAGCACCACGGAGTGTGCCACAAACACTGCTGCTGTGCTGTGGTCCCTGGTCTCTGCAGCAGGGAGGAGAGAGAGACAACTTGTGCCAGTCACACAGGCACCCGCTGTCATTTTTAAATTAAACATTTATTTTTTTTACACTGTGCGGCAAGTCCAAGCCCAGCCCAAATCAATTCCCGCCAGGCTACCTCGAGTAATTTGTGTCTCTTAATTATTTCATCAAACAGTGTGCTTAAAGTATCAGACAAGCTCAGTGCATATAGTTGATTATATTAAAACACTTAGGGTGTGTTTAAATATAGAAAAATACACATTTAAAAATGTCAACCAATCGATTGGTCTAAAGGACAGGGGTGGGGGGCATAGCACAGTATTACCTGAAGCCCACACAAGGGCCGATATTTCACTTTATTTTATAAATAAAAACTATTTAGGCAACAGGGATATTGATCCAGGAGGGGGTTCAATGTCTCTGTTCTGGGTACCAGTCTTTTTAGCTAACATTACATTCCTTGCCACTCCATTTCATTGCCAAAGCGACTGGCCTTTTGGCAATCTCAGGATTTATGGAAGAACTGCTCATTGGTTGTTGGAAATAACATCAACATAAAGTCAAAAATAAACCTTTAGCTATTAGCTAGGTTAGTATTTTGATGCTTAAAATCAAAGCAAAGAGGTTTTGTGGTTGGAATTGCAGTATGGATTTTTGTTTGAGAATTAAGACATGAGCTAGCTGGTTTCATCTGGACAAACAAAACAATTGCTTAGCAACCGGATACCAGCATGTTCTGTGGAGAGGGGGAAAAAAAGTGCTATAGTTTCCAATATTTGGAAAATCGTTGTGATTGGAGGATAGCTGTGAGGGTTATCGAATCAGGATCAACTGTTAGTTAAAGAGACTCAGGCTAGAATGTCTCTGTTGTAACCAATAAGCTTGATCTTAACCTTGACATCTAGCCACTTAGCTAACTAGTTTGCTAACCAAATGCTGGAGCTTTAAACTGGATAGAATTTATTTGGCACATCTTAGATTTCTTATAGTTATACTTAAAATTGGAATTGACAGCATTTTAGGGACATGAAATCTTATCAAAATCCGTTCATATACACCCCCCCAGAAGAAATATGACTACTTTTTACATTTGTGAAGCGAGCACTTTGATACGGTCATTTTCACACTTCCATAGACTGTTTGGGAATTCTATATCTAAATTCTATATCAATATAGAGTGAGAAAGCGGCCGTGGGTTTGGACAGTTGATAGGCACTACAGTAAATAAAATGTGACAGTCTTGTCCAGCACCAGACTCTACACAGACAGGATTGGCTATGGCGTACCAAGCTACAGTAGGCCTATATGCAAATAAGCCATTTGGCACACGGACCTGCCATCATTCACGTTGAACTGGACTGTGTGTTACAGGCAGTAGCAGCAGTGTGACTTTAGATAAATAGAACGCATTTGTTAACCGTTTACACGTTGTTGACGACACACAGATGTTCAGCGCACACACGCATGCATTATTTAGGACTCACTCCCACCCCAAACGTCAAACTTTTCCATGATCTCAAACGGCCGTCCCCAAATTGATGCTATTTATTGATCAGATGATCGTCTCATCAAAACCGTCTGAAAGTAAGGGAGTCTCGTGACATCATCACCTAGCAACCGACGGGCACTACAAGTCCCCAAGGGTGAGGGAAAGAGCGAGTGAGAAAGGATTTCCATCTCTCAAATCCGTGCTGGGTTAGACACCAAAGAAAATGTTTTTCTTGCTCGTCCAGAGAGACTGGACAGTGTAAACTTGGCCGAGTTGTCATGGAAACAGCCAGCTGTTCTGTCCGTCCAACTTGGTTATGTATCCATCGGTCCAGCCAGTAATGTGTAAGGGATGTGGGGATCTCGCACTGCAAACTCACTCTGTTGGTACAGTCTAAACTGCTTGGTTCATTCAGAATTCTACTAGCATGTTCTAAAATATTGGTTAATGATTTGATATAGGCAAAAAATGCAAAAACATGTGCATCCATAGTCTGAATTGCTGGGCTAATTCATGGTCTGCTATAGTGCCATTGAGAGGGGAAAGGAAGCAGATAGGGCAGCCCCAGTTGCCTTGCGTAGAGAACTCTGAGGACAGGCTATGGACTGTACCAAGCTCAAAATACACAGCCCCAAACCACGCCATAGTGGTCACAAAAACAGAGCAGTTCTAAATCCCAACTGAACACCCTGTGGAGAAGTTTGGCATGAAATGACTCGATGGAGAATTGGTTCTAATTAGAAAGAGCAGATTAGAGGCATTTAGGCCTACAGGGAGGCCTTGACAGGCGCAACACTGATGGAGGAAAACCCCAGATACACACCCACTGCTGACTACTAACACTGATAGGGACATAAGAGACGGACATAGCGATAATTGCAAACAGCAACTGCATTGTCACAAACATCTATTGGTTTCATAAAAAGTCACAAGTGTTGTTGAAAAACCATTATGTCCAATTGCCTGAGTTCTAGTATTATGTTGAGTAGAGTGCAAAAGATGCAGCTATGGCAGTGTACGATAACTAGTGAACAGCAGGTCACTGTGCAGATCTGTTCGGCCTTCTAAATGACCCTGGAAAGGGATCGAGTGCTGGCCAACTGGTGACTCATCAACCGTAGTTCCAAAAAATGATCTCTAAATGTCTAGAAATTATACCTCTCAAACAGTGGAAAGGCGGCGAGAGATAGAGGTCCACAAAGAATTCGAAAACAAACCCAACTCTGATAAACTGGGTGAAATACCAGTCTGCCATCACTGCAGCAAGATTTGGGCCTGTTGCCACAAGAAAAGGGCAACCAGTGAAGAACAAACACCATTGTAAATATAGGTTTATTTATTTTCCCTTTTGTACTTTAACTATTTACACATCGTTACAACACTGTATATAGACATAATGACATTTGAAATGTGTTCATTCTTTTGAAACTTCTGCGAGTAATGTTGACTGTTAATTTATATTGTTTATTTCACTTTTGTTTATTATCTACTTCACTAGCTTTGGCAATGTTAACATACGCTTCCCATGCCAATAAAGCCCCTTGAATTGAGAGAGAGAGCGAGAGAGCGCGAGAGAGAGCGCGAGAGAGCTCTTCTCATAACAGGCCTATTACGAGGAAGCCATGTTTGAGGGCTTTCCTGGAAATGCCTTTGAGGGCTCCAATCATCCGTATAATTGTGGACAGGCAATGACGCAGCCAGACCCTCCTTGAAGGGAAACAGGACCCCATTAAACCCTGTGCTTAGAGTTAGTGGTCCTCTGAATACTTTCAAAAATACTTCCTTCTTCCTCCCTTCCTAGGATTTAGATGTGTCACGATCGGCAAGGCTTCAAATTACATAGCTTTCACCTATCCAGTGATGTCAGGGCGTATAGGATACAACGTATTCCTGAAGTATTTACAGGACTGTGGATTGAATGAGGAGCACTGTCTGATCCGCACCAAATTCCAAATAATTGATTATGCAGTACTCTTTAGGTAGGAACAGGAGTGTTTCCCTGACCATGGGGCCTGACCAAGTAAAACGCCTAGGCTAATGGTCCAGACAAAGTTTAACAGCAACAGGTTATAGAAATAAATTTAAAAAAACTTCCAGCTCTAGCTAACACACTTCGGAAGCAACAGTAGTAACATAACATCCAGTAGTTCCTGCCATCAGACTAAACTACTACCTGAAAGAATCATGGCTATTACAGCGTTGTAGCATCCTGGAATTGGAGCCACATGCTGCTAATCAGATTGGTCCAAGTTTAATGGATGTTACATGAGCAACTTCCTTGTGTGTGTGGGGGGGGGCATTGGCCAGAGTTTTAGTCCTATATTGACTAATTCGCAAACATACACACTCACCAACAGTCCCTTCTATAAATAGAGACGTTTCCAGACAACTGGGGGCCTTCAGGCTGTTTTGGAAATGCTTGTGTGATGACGGCATGTCACAGGGGACATATTTCACCCTTAATTGGGACTTGAGGCCCCCCCCCCCTCCCCTGCAAAAACGAAAGGGAAAAACGTCTATTTCCTCCTCAGAGTAGATTGAGCAGTGATTAGCCACAATGCTGTCTTCCTCTAGAGCAACAGTACCCATGAGAAACGGAGAGCGCTCCAAATGCATCTTTCTGTGTGAGTGAATAAGGGGGAGATATTGTGTGCGTGTCAGTATATGCAAGCGTATGTGTTTGAGTACGTGTCTCAGTATACAGTGTACAAAATACCTGCTCTATCCATGACATGGACCGACCAGGTGAATTCAGGTGAAAGCTATGATTCTATATTGATGTCACTTGTTAAATCCACTTCGAATCAGTGTAGATGAAGAGAAGACAATTTAAAAGAAGGATTTTTAAGCCATGAGACATGGATTGTTTATGTGTGCCATTCAGAGGATGAAAGGGCAAGACATAAAAGACTGACGTGTGTTTGAAAGGGGTATGGTAATAGGTGCCAGGCGCACCAGTTGGATTGTGTCAAGAACTGCAACGCTGCTGGGTATTACATGCTCAACAGTTTCCCATGTGTATCAAGAATGGTCCACCACCCAAAGGACATCCTGCCAACTTGACAACTGTGGAAAGGATTGGAGTCAACACAGGCCAGCATCCCTGTGGAACGCTTTTGACACCTTATATAGTCCATGCCCTGATGAATTGAGGCTGTTCTGAGGGCAAAAGGGGGGTGGGGTGCAACTCAATATTAGGAAGGTGTTCCTAATGTTTTGTACACTCAGTGTATGTAAGATTGTGTTTTTGAGTACATGTAACCACATGTACAGTACCAGTCAAAAGTTTGGACACACCTACTCATTCCAGGGTTGTCTTTATTTTTTACAACTTCCTACATTGTACAATAATAGTGAAGACATCAAAACTATGAAATAACACATATGGAATCATGTAATAACCAAAAAATGTGTTAAATCAAAATATATTTTATATGAGATTCTTCAAAGTAGCCACCCTTTGCCTTGATGACAGCTTTGCACACTTGGCATTCTCTCAACCAGCTTCATGAGGTAGTCACCTGGAATGCATTTCAATTAACAGGTGTGCCTTGTTAAAAGTTAATTTGCATTTGAGCCAATCAGTTGTGTTGTGACAAGGTAGGGGTGGTATACAGAAGATGGTCTTTTACCAAATAGGGCTAAGTCCATATTATGGCAAGAACAGCTAAAATAAGCAAAGAGAAACGACAGTCCATCATTACTAAGACACGAAGGTCAGTCAATCCGGAGCATTTCAAGAACTTTGAGTTTTTTTAAGTGAAGTCGCAAATACCATCAAGTGCCATAATGAAACTGGCTCTCATGAGGAAGGCCACAGGAAAGGAAGACCCAGAGTTACCTCTGCTGCAGAAGATAAGTTCATTCGAGTCACCAGCCTCACAAATTGCAGCCCAAATAAATGCTTCACAGAGTTCAAGTAACAGACACATCTCAACATCAACTGTTTAGAGGAGACTGCGTGAAATCAGGCCTTCATGGTCGAATTGCTGCAAAGAAACCACTACTAAAGGACACCAATAATAAGAAGAGACTTGCTTGGTCCAAGAAACACGAGCAACGGACATTAGAGCAGTGGAAATCTGTCCTTTGGTCTGGCGAGTCCAAATGTGAGATTTTTGGTTCCAACCGCCGTGTCTTTGTGAGACGCAGAGTAGGTGAACGGATGATCTCCGTATGTGTGGTTCCCACCGTGAAGCATTGAGGAGGAGGTGTGATGGTGCTTTGCTGTGACACTGTCTATGATTCATTTAGAATTCAAGGCACACTTAACCAGCATGGCTACCACAGCATTCTGCAGCGATACACCATCCCACTGGTTTGCGCTTAGTGGGACTAGAATTTGTTTTTCAACGGGACAATGACCCAGGCTGTTTAAGGGCTATTTGACCAAGAATAAGAGTGATGGAGTGCTGCATCAGATGACCTGGCCTCCACAATCACCCGACCTCAACCCAATTGAGATGGTTTGGGATGAGTTGGACTGCAGAGTGAAGGAAAAGCAGCCAACAAGTGCTCAGCATATGTGGAAACTCTTCAAAGTCTACTTTGAAGAATCTCAAATATATTTTGATTTGTTTAACACTTCTTTGGTTACTACATGATTCCATGTGTGTTATTTCTTTGTTTTGATGTCTTCACTATTATTCTACAATGTAGACAATAGTAAAAATAAAGAAAAACCCTTGAATGAGTAGGTGTCCAAACTTTTGACTGGTACTGTGTGTGTGTGGTGTGCACGCGCGCACAGTGTATTTTTTGCACACGTGCGCATTGTTCCTCAGCCAGGGTTCCTGAGGAGAAAGCATTTCTGTACACCTATAGAACACCTTATATGGATTATAGCTGCCATAGGCCTCACAATGCATCTGTCCCATATATTAGAAAGAGAGGGTGATGGAAAGAGAGAAAGAGACCATACCTATATACACACACACACACACACACACACACGTGGATGTGATTGCAGACCTACGATGACGTCATCTCTCAGTCAGGTTATCAGGCTCGGCAGCTAGCACAAACATGTATCTCTCCACACACACACACACACACAGAGCACGGTCCTTACTGTACTCTACACTAATGTGAGCGTTGCCAAGTAACTTGTTAGAACTGAGATGGAGTGTGAGGTCCCTCTTCTATCATTCGTTCTCTCTCGGAGTACACTCTCTTCCTCTGTCCTTCCCTTCGGCCTCTGGCATGGCTGCAACATGACCTCATCTGGAATGGGCTGATATCCAATACATATGTTTGAACACAGAGATAAAAAAGTAACAAACATGACAAACACACATCTTTCAAAATGCGTTCACACACACACAACATACACACACTAGAGGCTGTCAGAGCCCCTTATAAGGTCTTGTTGATGATGTAATGTGCTGTGGGGCTGTGCTGTCTGGCTGGGAGGGTGTTGAGAACACATCTCATAATGTTAGGTTTCTGCCTGGAATGCCCACATTGCGAGCAACGCCGGGAAGGAGAGGTGGGTGAGCGGAGGGAATAGGATTTGATCCGAGATTTTACAGATCAGGTAGGAACAAACCCAGATGAACTAAGGAAAACGCTACAGAGTAGTCCCTTTAGTGTGTATGAGTGGGTGAAATGGTTTAGCCTACTTTTAGATTCCGCAAATTACTCCTAAAATTGCAAGTCATTATTTATCTATCCAGTGATGGATTTAGATCTGCTGTTATTAGCCTACACATAGCCTAGATTTATGACACAAAATAATAACATGCTAAATTAGGTTTTAAAGGATTTGTCAACCACTCAAATTAAATTGCACTCATACGTTTACTGACTTATCAGACAAGTCTAGAAGAAAACCATCCAGTCTAGAGAAAAGGTAGCCTATAACAGTAATACGGCTGCTAAATCATGATCAAATATTCCTCTTCACTGAAGTTACTAGAAATGATAGGCTACATTAGCCTACATATTCACACACAGACACACAAAATGGTGAGTATGGTTACTACCACTAATCACATTTACCGGTAGAGCGATGAGCTAATCCCAAACTCAGTTCACATTTCCCACAAGACTCCCGGCATCGATTTTACAGCATTCCGAACCATTTCATTCCGAACCATTTTGGTGACAAATCAGTTGGGAATTTTCAGTGAGAAGATGTGCCAAGTTTAAACTTATTAAGTTAAATAGCACTAATAGAACACAGCATTCAGTTTTTCCATGAAGGAATCCTGTAAAAGTGCAAAATGCAGGGTAAACTTTGTGACCAGTTTGTCTAGCTACTGTAGAATTCGGCTGTGTTTTGGGCCTGTGTGTGTGTGTAAGAAAATTCCCATTGAGTACTGACAGTTATCAAGCTCATTAGCATTTCTGTACTGTCGTAAAAAACCTGCCAAGAAAACGCTCATAAAAACAACCCCATAAATATTTAGAGAAAATAAAACTACTAAATTGCATTGCAAATGAATAAAACATAATAAATCCCAATGCAAGACCTTACAGAAAACGTCAGAAACCCTCAATGATGTAACTCTGCACGCTAGCCCTATAGAAACCCTATAGGCATCCGTAACCACGCTATAAATGGGAACATTTTTACAACACAAAAAATGTCAACTTACATCAGCTTTGTGCTAATGTCAGCATGTGTGTTTGTGCATGCTAATGTCAGGGTGTGTGTTTGTGCATGCTAATGTCAGTGTGTGTGTTTGTGCATGTATGTGTTTGTGCATGTATGTGTAAAGTGTGTGTATTTTCCAACATGTTTATGGTGAAATCTGGAGGACTTTGTAAATGTAGCCAGTCTGTAATTGCCTGTGGAACATTGGGGAATTCCTATCAGAGTAGGTACACGGGCAGGACGAGACGCAGTAGGGAGGGTACTAAGGGGTAGAGGAACCCCTTAATTAACCAACTGCTCCCTGACAAAGCACCATCTGTGATGCCAGTCAAAACATACTCGCAAACACCAGCGGGACAGGGCCGTGGAGACCGGAGGAAAATGAGATGGATAACACGTGGTTGTCCCTCTAGGAACAGAGTTTGTTCCTAGAGAGCATGGAGGGCCAGAGAACAGGGAGGAAATTATGTCTCCGTCAAGGACATGGTACATTTCCTGTCTGAATGTTAGCTCACCAGCTCAGCAGTGTACTGTAGTAGACAGAGGAAAGAGAGTGTGGGGGGACTTCCTCATTGGAAAACATTGCATTCAGATGAGAGACAAATGCAGGCAGCCATTGCAAGTCTTGATTGAATGTAAAGGCTCGTAAACCTTGAACAGAAGTCTAGTTGTAGACTTTTAAATATATGTTAGCCTACATCACTAAGTTAAACAACACCTTTCAATATAAACTACATTTTGTTTGTCTCCCTCTTCTACAGGCTGAAGCTGCTGCTCATCCAGGAGAAAGCCTACAGGGAAAGAAAGGAGGGAAAGAGCGAGAGAGAGGTCTCTGCTTTAAAGGAAGAGCTGACTAAACTCAAGACTTTTGCATTGTTGGTTGTTGACAAGCAGCAACGCCTTACAGATCAGCTTTCACAGCAGAGCAAACGTGTCCAGGAACTGACGGACATTGACGACCACACCCAACAGGAGCTAAACTCCACCCATTCCAGGGCAAAGTAGCAGGAGCTTACAGTAATTCGCTTAGAAGCAGAGTTACGCGAACAAGCTTCCCACTTCCACCTCAACCAGGAAGCCATGATGGCCAAACTGGCCAATGAGGACGCCCAGAACCGAGAGCTGCGTCAGCGGTTGGCCGCCCTCAGCCGACAGCTGGATGAGCTGGAGGGGACCAGGAGCGCCCTCAAGAGGGCAGAGGAGGAGCTGCAGGAGCTGAGGGACAGGCTAAGCCACAGAGGAGAAGGGTGCGCAACAACCCCTGGCTTGCTCTCAGAAGTGGAACAGCTGAGGAGGAGAGTGGTGGAGATGGAAGGAAAGGACGAGGAGCTGATCCGCATCGGAGACCAATGCCGGGACCTGGACCGCAAACTGGGGAGGGAGTCCAGCCAGAGCCGAAGCCTGAAGGCCGAGGTGGACAAGCTGAATGATCGGATCAGTGACCTGGACAGACTGGAGGAGGCTCTGGGAAAAAGCAGGCAGGAGTGCAGTGCTCTGAAGGGAAGCCTGGAGAAGGAGAGGGACAGCACCAAGCAGCTGTCTGGAGAGCTGTATACCCTCAAGGTGCGGGTGAGGGAACTGGAAGTCATCGAGGGCCAGCTGGAAAGATCAGAGGGGGCTTTGAGACTGGACTTTGCCAAGTTGAGAACACTCACAGTGGTATTGGTTGAAGAGAGGAAGAACATGGCCGAGAGAGTCAGGCATACAGAAGAGAAACTCCAGGTGAAGAAGGATGGGAAACTGCAGGCTGAGCGTGACAGCGTGTCAACAGCCACAGAGAAACTCATTGAGGAGAGCCGCAAGGCACTGACGTCTAAAGCAGAGCTGGAGGACAGAATTCAGAGAGTGGCGAAAAACCGGGACGAGCTGCGGGTGAGGCTGAGGGCAGAGGAGGATAGGAGCGGGAATCTGCAGAGCAAAGTTGGCACCATGAAAAAGAGGATTCAGGTCCTGGAGGTCAAAGGGGGGGAGTTCTGTCGAGAAGTCAAGAGCCCCCTGCTGGACAACACTAACCACTGCTACCAACAAGAAGAGAATAAAGTCAAAGAACTCACCCAGGAGGTAGACAGACTGAGCAGGCGACTCATGCAGAAGGGAGTGGTGGAGGGTGAGCTGATGAAGGCTGAGGAGGACTTTGATTCCCTGGAGATGAGGTGGTCCAAGGAGCAGGAGAGAGCCAGGGCCATGGAGCTGGAGGAGTCCAGGAAGGGGGTCTCTAAGTACCAGCTGGCAGAGAAGAAGGAGAAAAACCAGGAGCACCTCCTCCTCAGGCGACTTCAGGAGGAGCAGGCCAAGTCTGTCCTCCTCAAAAGGGAGGTGGAGGCTCTCAAGGAGAAGGTCCAGTGGCTGATGGGGACGGAGGAGTCCATCTGTCGAGTGCAAATGGACAGCTCTACCCTGCAGAAGAGGCTGACCCAGCAGGAGGTCAGAAACAGGGAGCTGGAGGGACTGACCCACAAGCTGGATAGGTACCGGCGATTCAGCAAGAGCCTCCGGCCCGGCATGACTGGTCGACACTTCTCAGACCTCCACCTGTCCACCAAAGAGGTGCAGAAGGAGCCCGCAGACACCCTGCCACCTGACTACAGGAGCCTGAGCCGGTATGAGGAGATCGATGGAGAGGACCAAAATCAAAACGAGGATCTTGTCCTTAAGTGCAACTCGCCTTCGCTAACAAGCATTGAAAGCTTGAACCACCAAAATCATAATGTGAGGCCATTCAGCAAACTTTCACCCAATGGCAAGGACAATCCCCATCCCATTAACGGCAAATTGTTAAAAGGTAACTTTGTCCAGAAAGGAGATGTGACGCTTGCACACACCCCAGGGCAGCCCTTACACATCACGGTAACACCGGACCATGGGCACAACACGGCCACACTGGAGATCAGCAGCCCCACCGCCGACAATGCCACATCCTATACCAGCACCGCAGTCATCCCCACCAGCAGAGCCCCACCAAAACAGAGAATCACCATCATCCCAAATGCTGCCATCTCCCCAGTGGCCAGAACAAAGAGCTCCCTGCCCCCAGAGGGGTTTGGCAGCCCTGAAAGAGCCCTCTCCCCTCTCACCATGACTCCCATCACTGTAAAGTACCCAAACTCCTCTAGGTCAGTGTCACCTGACCACACCGGCTCCCCCATCAAGATGGTAACAGTCAGTACTGGATCGCTTGAATCCAGTGAGGTCATAGGTCAAACCATGTTCCGTGTGAGCCCGGAGAGGCGGAATGGCTGGCAGCTCCAGAGGTCTAACAGCACTGGTCCCAGCGTCATCACCACAGAGGACAACAAGATCCACATCCATCTTGGGAGTCCCTATATCCAGTCTATTAATGGTATAACCCAGAGCCAGTCTGGGGGACTGTACCACGCCCCCGGACAGGAACCAAGGACGCCAGTACTGACCAATGGCTGCCACATCAAAGGCGGAAGCAAGATCACCAGTAGCGTCACCATGACCCCTGCCAACACCCCTGTCGCACGACCCTCACACATTACAGTAAGTGGCCCTTATGATTGAAACACCCACCTCCATCCAGCCTCTAGTGACCTTGCTTCCCTTACCCAACCCTGAGTCCCTTTCACCAGAAAAGCAACAGAGAATCAGCCCAAACCAGCCTGTCTGAACAGCCACATCATCATCATAATAAGTGTATTGTTACATAACTGTGTGCATGAGAAAGCACTTATCTAATCCTGTCTGGACTTACACCTGCACTGAATGTAAATGGTCACCTAAATCTTTTCAAGACTACTACTTAAATATAGCCTCCCACATTTCTGATATGTGCCTTTAATAATTCACTATACCTTGTGTGCATTACAGGTTACGCATCCAAAGCATATGGGTCCAGTAAATGTCTCAAATGCCCAGTAAATGAAAATGTTGCCGGTCCTAACAGAAACCCTGGTGTGTGAGAGTACCTGATCAGGAAAAGACTCCTGGCCCTAATAACAACTTAGTGTGACCGCTGTTGACACCTTTCTAATTCCACCCGCCAGGTTCCTGCATTTCTGAAGCCCGGCCCCACCAGGATCCCCAAACCAAAACCTACAGTACGCCGAGAGGGACAAACAGCACTACTAACACTGGACAGAGCAAAGGACGGCCGCATGCCGCCGCCATGCACTCTGGGAAAAACACTGAACGGTCAGACTGTGTTTCAACATGAGAAACTAACCAACCACATCCTGAGCTACACAATAGACACGGCTGGGGTGCATTCAGGGGAAACGTTCAGAACATTGCAGATGGAAAAGAAATAACATCTGAGACTATTCCCTATTTCACTGACTAGGGTAATAACACACTGCAGGTGCTATAATATTTGAAACCAACTGTACTAGTGCTGTGTAAATCAATAAAGAATGTATTATGCCATCGTGCGCAATCTGTCAATTTCCTGATGGTCTGTTTAAAATGTCAAAATCTCCTTTATAGGTGCAACATTGTAATTTCAGAAAACGTCCATAATATATATATCTGATGCTAATAGTGTGTTGTGATTGGCTGTGATATTCACCTATTGATTTATCCAGCCAGAGCGACATCTGTTATCAAACTTTGTGGCTGTGTTATCTAGTGGAAATTGCTCTGTCATTTCCTGGTTGCTTCAAACATCTGTAAAAATAATATTTTTGGTAATCGAAAATCGATTTGATGGTACAATGATTCCTTACACTATGCAAAAATTACGATGCTAAAAAAATACTCCTATGTGTAGTAGGGTTGGGCAATATTTTGGGAGACCTCTTCTATGATATGCTACTCCAAATGTCACGATATCCGATATAACAGGGTTTGCGCCGTTAATGACAGTCATTCCAGACTGTGCAATTTTTGTGCTTATTTACAATATTATAGTTGCATTCGCATTCAAATAATATTTGTGTGGAGAAGAAATATGGCTTAGTTAACTTCTTAGGGAGCGGTGGGGCCGTTTTAGGGATAAACGGCGCGCTAGCGAGCCGTTCCCGACACTACCCGGTGAAATGCAAGGCGCCAAATTCAAAATCAAAAGTTTAATTATTAAACATGCATCGATATACAAGTGTTGCATAGTCATCAAAAGCTCTGATTCTTGGCAATATCACAGCATTGTCAGATTTCAAAAAGGCTTTACGGCGAAAGCACTAAATTTGATTGTTTGAGGGTAGCACCTTCAATATTTTCCCATTACCATAAATTCATAAGCCATCACGGTTCACACAACACATTTCACAGCGAAAACAAATCAAATACTAATTGAGTGTATGTAAACTTCTGAACCACTGGGAATGTGATGAAAGAAATAAAAGCTGAAATAAATAATTCTCTACTAATATTCTGACATTTCACATTCTTAAAAAAAAAGTGGTGATCCTAACTGACCTAAGACAGGGAATTTTTACCAGGATAAAATTTCAGGAATTGTGAAAAACTGAGTTTAAATGTATTTGGCTAAGTTGTATGTAAACTTCCGACTTCAACTGTATGTTCCACCTAGGGTTGCAAAAGGTCAGATTTTTCCATAGGAAGATAAGCCCGGGAATTTTGCTTAAATTGATCAAAAACGTTAACTTATAACAGTGAACCCTTTTTGTGGGATACACATAAGGCAATTCTAGGTCTTGTGGCATATTTTGGTTATACTATCCCCAATTTAATGGAATTGCAACCCTCTGCAGGCACAGTGCATCTTCAATCACATGTGCAGTGCACTCTTCCATCACATGTACAGCTGATTCTCAAGATCTTGCACACTAATGAGATGCTATTGAGCCCACACTACTACACTGTCTGAGCCAAGGACTACATGCTTTCTGGTAAGTTTTGATTACAATACTTGGTGGGGTGAATATATATGATATACATTATTTTTTGTTAACTAGTAAATAGTGTGTTTAAATCATTTCTAACTTGTTAACAATATCTGCTAGTTAGTTTTTGCTACCATGTGGGTTTAGCTTGCTTGAGCCTGCTAACTGAGGAGTGTTAATTCATCCGTTTCCATACATGTTTCTTTTAAAAACATTTATCTTACAAAATGAGTTGTTTAATCGAACTGATTAACCTCTTAGGGAGCGGCAGCAGAGGTGACGGTTTTGGAGAGTCTGGCGTGCCCAAAGTAAAATGCCTGCCACTCAGGCCCAGAAACTAGTATATGTACATAATTAGTACTATTGGATAGGAAACTCTGAAGTTTCTAAAACTGTTAAAATAATGTTTGTGAGTATAACAGAACTGATATAGCAGGCGAAAACCTGAGGAATTTCTGTCCAGATTTGTTTTTTTGTGACATTTCCTCTTTTCCATAGACTTGCTATTGAAATCCATGTATAATAGCTCCCAGGTTGCAGTACCTATGGCTTCCACTAGATGTCAACAGTCTTTATACAGTGTTTGGAGGCTTTAGCACTGAGCAGAACTGAAAGGAAGAGGAAATAGTCAAGGGACCACAAATGTCAACAACGTTTCCCGGGCACGAGATTGTGAGCGCGCCCCACTTTATTTTCCTTTTATATCGTTTAGGATATCATCCGAGTGAAATATTATCGCTAATATTCATAAAAGGATACCTAAGGATGCATTATAAATGATGTTTGATTTGTTTGGGCAAAGTTGATATGTATATTTGAACGCTTTCTCTTCACTGTACAACGGGTCACTCGACGGTGGATTTTCTGAACCAAACAGAGATTTATGGATATAATAAATGACTTTTTCTAACAAAAGAACCATTGGATGTCTTCCTTGGACACTTGGGATGCCCTCAGCAGAAGTTCTTCGAAAGGTAAGTGATTTATTTTAGCTCTTATATGGGTTGTGTGTGACCCGCGCTGGATATGAATTTATGCTAATGCATAAATATTAGAGGTGCTATCCTCAAACAATCAAATGTTGTGCTTTCGCCATAAAGCCTTTTTGAAATCTGACAACACTGTGATATTGCCAAGAATCAGAGCTTTTGATGACTATGCAACACTTGTATATTGATGAATGTTTAATAATTCAACTTTTGGATTTTGAATTTGGCGCCTTGCATTTCACTGGGTAGTGTCGGGAACGGCCCGCTAGCGCGCCGTTTATCCCTAAGAGGTTAACTTTATCTGTACATATAATTTTATTCAGGGTTTTTTTTACCATTTTTTTTCTCATCTTTACAGGAAAATGCCACGGGCACTATCTGATGTGTGGAGACATTTCACTGCAGCTAATGTAGAAGAAAAAGCTGTGTACATTTGCAAATATTGTGCCAAATCGTATGTGAAGAATGCATCAAAGATGCAGAATCATCTGGGGAGGTAGGCAGCCTAGTGGTGGAGCATTGGGCCAGTAACCGAAAGGTTGCTAGATCGAATCCCTGAGCTGACAAGGTAAAAATCTGTCGTTCTGCCCCTGAACAAGGCAGTTAACCCACTGTTCCTAGGCCGTCATTGTAAAAAATTATTTGTTCTTAACTGACTTGCCTAGTTAAATAAAGGTTAAAAAAAATCCCTCAGCGCTCACAACAAGCAACCTCTGACAAAAGTCCCTCTACTTCTATTCGAGGTGAAAATGATGAATCAGACACCTTATCGATAGCAACAGCTCATGGTCCTCCTGGAATCAGAAGTTCTTTTGACTCAAAGGAGGAACATATTCATAATCATTTCTTTGACTGTCTTGCTCGAGCTGTGTATGCAACTGGTTCACCTCTGATGCTCACAGGCAATGTGTATTGGAAGAGATTTCTGAATGTTCTTCACCCAGCATACACCCCTCCAACTGGACGTGCTTTATCTACTAATTTGCTGGATGCAGAGTTCAGAGTTTAAGTGAAGGTCAAGCAAATCATAGAGAAAGCAGACTGTATTGCAATAATCTCTGATGGGTGGTCTAATGTTCGTGGGCAAGGAATAATTAACTACATCATCTCCACCCCTCAACCAGTATTCTACAAGAGCACAGACACAAGGGACAACAGACACACCGGTCTCTACATTGCAGATGAGCTGACG
This sequence comes from Hucho hucho, assembly GCA_003317085.1. Classification (NCBI taxonomy): domain Eukaryota; kingdom Metazoa; phylum Chordata; class Actinopteri; order Salmoniformes; family Salmonidae; genus Hucho; species Hucho hucho. Next base: position 26,134 of record QNTS01004031.1, on the reverse strand, counting down.
CCAGTCATCAATGACCTTGGACTACAGAAGGTATTTGCACTGGTGACAGACAATGCTGTGAACATGAAGGCTGCTTGGTCTAAAGTGGAGGAGTCCTACCCTCACATCACACCCATTGGCTGTGCTGCTCATGCATTGAATCTGCTCCTCAAGGACATCATGAAACTGAAAACAATGGATACACGCTACAAGAGAACCAAGGAAATGGTTAGGTATGTGAAGGGTCATCAAGTTATAGCAGCAATCTACCTCACCAAGCAAAGTAAGAAGAATAAGAGCACCACATTGAAGCTGCCCAGCAACACCTGTTGGAGTGGTTGTCATCATGTTTGACAGTCTCCTGGAGGGGAAGGAGTCTCTCCAAGAAATGGCCATATTACACTCTGCCGATATGGACAGCCCCATCAAGAGGATCCTCCTGGATGATGTATTTTGGGAGAGAGTGGTAGCAGCCTGAAACCTATAGAAGTAGCCATTGCAAAGATTGAGGGAGACAATGCCATCCTGTCTGATATTCAGACTCTGCTTGCAGATGTAAGAGAAGAAATCCGTACTGCCCTGCCCACTTCACTGTTGCTCCAAGCAGAGGAAACTGCATTTCTGAAGTACATCAAAAAGCTTGAAGAATTCTGCCTGAAGCCCATACACTTAACAGCGTACATGTTGGACCCCAGGTACACTGGCAAGAGCATCCTGTCTGGTGCGGAGATCAACCAGGCCTATGGTGTCATCACTACCGTGTCTCGTCACCTTGGCCTGGATGAGGGCAAGGTTCTTGGCAGGCTGGCTACACTTCCAAGCAAGGGCTGGAGATGCAATATGACAGTCGTGCCAACATATCTCATCAGCCACCTGGTGGAAGGGACTTTGTTGATCTGAGGCTCTTTCCCCTGTTGCCTCCATCATCCTCCAAATCCCACCAACATCAGCCACCTCAGAGCGCAACTGGTCCTTGTTTATGAACACACACACACACACACACACACACACACACACACACACACACCATAGCCCGCAACGGGCTGACCAATACATGGGTTGAAAAATTGGTAGCCATCCTGGCAAATTTGAGACTTTTTGAGCCTGACAACGAGCAAAGTGACAGTGAAGATGAGGCCTCAGAGTCTGATGTTCAAGAAGTGGACTTTGAGGAGGTTCAGGGAGAAGACATGGAAGCCTGAGAGGAAGATAGTCTAGAAACTAAAGCTTTGGTTATCATTTTACAGATGTATGTTGAAAATGTTTTTGGGAGATGTGATGGATCATTGGGGATCATTCAATATTCCCTTTATTTTGTTGTTTAGTGAAATCATCCCATGTGAAGTTAAATTCGCAACTAAATTGTTTTTGGAAGGATTTAATCATTTGCAATTATGTCTACTTATGATAAGATAAAATGTTTATCTTTCTGTCTCCATATGATATGGTAAATATATTCAATGCAAAAAACATTATATTTAAAATGGTATTAATATTAATTGGCATATATTTCCGTTAATTCCCACAGAAAGTTTCCACCTCTCAATATTCCCCAAAATGTGCAACCCTAGTTCCACCCACCTCAAATAGCTTTCCAGAAACAACTATGATTTCAAATTCAAGAGAGAAAGAGCACATTTTTACAGGAGTGATCAAATACTGACACTATTTTGTATGAAATGTATTTAAACTTTGTCTGTATTCATGGTCTAAATGCTGTCTATCACTAGCAGCACTGTAGACCCAGTCGGTATTAGATAGAACTTTGCGACCCTGCCCGCCTGTGGAGAAAACAACCCGTGGTTACCAAGGTCACCCCGTTTGCTCACAGCAAAAACGTAACCTTTTTAAAATGCAATTTTCTTGTTTTCGGACTATTTTAGTCAATTACAAAACGACATCTAAGAGAAGAACAACATGACTAAATATTACTTTTTCAACATTGTCTGCTCCCTAGCATTCTCACTACTTAGAAAAACGTAATATTGTAGGGCTTCCCTCATGCCCCTTTTCATGAAGATGCCCTTTTCACACGGTGTGATCATTCTACAGTGGTCCCTGCAGTGTGCGCTCAAACCGGTGTGATTAGAACGCTTATTTAGAATGTCCAGTTTCGATTGACACAACAGTCAGCATTTAAGCTAGCCACACTGTTTTTTCATAAAAATATTTTGCACAAACACAGTCCTTACAAAGTTATGTCCTGAATGTGACCAGTTTATTTTTGGTTGAGATGTTCAGACATTCACAGAAGTATTGAAAGCATTCACAATCATCCAAACTGGAAAATGTAGGCTACATTAGTCCTAGCTCTAACTAAAGAAAGATTGACGTAACACAAGCAGTCATATTTGGATAACTCTCGGCTGTCAGAAAACACAATATGAATTAGCAAATAGCAATTACTATTTATAATTAATCATGGTTGAGCTCACAATTGATCAAAATAATTTAGAAAAACACTTTCTAGAAATCGAAAGTAATCCGATGGGTAGTTTGTGCGCTCCGCCATGTTTTTTGTTGTTGTTGCGTCACCCAAAGATAATAAGAGGAGACAAGATGAGTTTGGTCTGTTTGCAGTATGCATGTTGAAGGGGGTGTGTCGTCTATGATCATTCACTTCCCTTCCGGAGGTTTACCCTTCACCTCATTATAACATCTTTGGTCTGACAGAAGTCTAAATGGCACCCAGAATTAATTGTATAATGTCAACAAACATGGAGCTACACATGGCAAATAGCTTAGCATTAGCTCAATATTAATCAGTACAACCTTTTACACACATCATAGGTGTCCATTACAATCTATGCAATAATCGGAATGCATTGTCACCAGTACTTGAAAAAATTATGCTCCATACATACATACATACTGTATGCTACAGTAGGAACAACACGACATACAGACAATAAGGCTTTGATAGGACACATCACTGCACTCTATTCTCCTCTGTAAACTGGTCATGTCATCTCTGTATACTCGTCGCAAGACCCACTGGATGATGCTTATTTATAAACCCCCTCTTAGGCCTCACTCCCCCCTATCTGATATACCTACTGCAGCCCTCATCCTCCACATACAACACTCGTTCTGCCAGTCACATTCTGCTAAAGGTCCCCAAAGCAAACACATCCATGGGTCGCTCCTCTTTCAGTTCGCTGCAGCAAGCGACTGGAACGAGCTGCAAAAACCACTCAAACTGGACCGTTTTATCTCCCTTTCTTCATTCAAAGACTCAATCATGGACACTCTTACTGAGAGTTGTGGCTGCTTTGTGTGATTTATAGTCGTCTCTACCTTCTTGCTGTTGTCTGTGCCCAATAATGTTTGTACCATGTTTTGTGCTGCTACCTTGTTGTGCTACTGCCATGTGTTTCTACCATGTTGTGTTGATACCATGCTGTGTTGTCATGTGTTGCTGCTATGTTGTTGTCTTAGGTCTCTCTTTATGTAATGTTGTGGTGTCTCTTGTCGTGATGTTTGTTTTGTCCTGTATTTGTATAAACAATTTTTTATCCCAGCCACCATCCCCGCAGGAGGCCTTTTGCCTTTTGGTAGGCTGTCATTGTTCTTAACTGACATGCCTAGTTAAATAAAAGGTTAAATAAAATAAATAAAAAAAATAGGAACGCATGTCCAAAGTTATTATTTGTACGGAAAACAACGAGGAAGGCAATGCAAGCACCAGCCAGAAAATTTGCCAATTCTTGCAAGATTGAGCAAATGTCTGCGGAAACATTGGTGAAGTGCTTGGGCTCCCGTCAAAGAGAGAAGTTTGTCCGGCTCAGTAAAGCTTCAAACATAAATCGTCCACAACACTGAAATGGGCTACTTCTATGTGAATTCATGAGGAGGCGGAACACACCTCAATTCAAACTGTTGTTAGAAAATAAAACTTGTTAGAAAATAGGTTGAAATTGACAAATTGAAATATAGCCTATAGATAATTAGCAGTGTTAACTGTCCTGTTGGGTAACAATCACATGTTGGAACAGTGAGTGCATTCGGACATCGTGCGCATAAAACAACTCACGCTGGGGCGACTGTTAGAGATATTTGGAACTCACATGTGAAAAGGTTACGCTAGCCAAGACCAACAACACAAACAAAGACTATACAGCTACAATTAGTGAGTGGAGTTACAAACGGACTGTACCAAAGAAGTTAAAATGTATTACCTGTAATTAAATGTTTTCCACACCCATGTCTACGTGTAGCCTACTTCGACACCGTGTCCCCACGTTTCCCACTCTCCCATGCCGAATAGCCTGAAGCCACAGGGCTCTTCTCGCAGGCTCTATTTCTCTACCTGGGATTATTGCAAACCATAGGTTGGGATTTGACCTGGCTACATGTACATTGAACAACACAGCAGCTTATCGGGATGTTTAGTTATTTCTGTATAACAAAAAAATCTACGACAAAGTTGCCTCTTTCACAACAGGAGGTCAACGGGAAAGAATGTTGGTTTGAGGGGAATTCCTTATTATTACCGACAGACTATAGTCCGAGTACCAGTCTCTTTAGCTAACATTCCATTCTTTACCACTCTGTCATTGCCAAAGAGACTGGCCTTTCGTCAATCTCAACATTCAATATGTGCTGGATTTACAGCAGAGATGCTCATTGGTTTTGGAAAGAAACTTTCATATTTTCCATGACAACATGTGGAGCCTCTAAAATAGAATTATAATTTATAAGCATGACATTGGCACAGATAGAACAATGAGACATATTTCACAGGATTTTTAAATGTGAAGCATCCGCTTGGTGTTTCCACAAACCCACTGGCGGGCAGTGGGAGATGGTTGAACGAGATGGATTTTGGCCGACATTCGGCAAATGTTCTATCGATGAAACATTTCATCTCAATACAGTTCTGTTTCTAAAACTAGAATCTGTTATGAACAGAGTGTACTACGGTTTGTAAACTTTAACCTTGGCAATTAAAAAAAAATGTTTTTGCATTGTTTAGAAGGAGTGCAAAGGCTAATTTAGTTATCACACACAAATCAAAGAGTAGGCGTTCCATAACGAAAATATGCAGATGATGCTAGAACACGCCAACAGGATCTCGCTAGCTCGTGCTTGACTCTGCCTCCCTCCTTGCGTGCTTGACTTTGCCCACTATGGCTCATTTGTTCCCATTGGAAACGACAGGCTGTGGTCTACCTTGGTTTAGTTAAAAAAAATCTTTGATATTGGCAAGTTCTACCATTATTTGCATATTCTTTTAGGGAACGCCTTCTTTGAACTGCGCGTGTGCAATAACAATTCGCCCTTGTACTCATAAACGCATTTATTTATACTTTTGCAAAGGGTAGAGTCTACAAAACTTAGTCCACTCTGTTCGTAACAGATTTTAGTTTCGGAAATAGAAAACGGTATCATGATCAAATGTCCGCCAAAATCCATCTTCTCCCACTGGGCTACCTCTCACTAGTGAATGGAAACGCCAGCCGGATGCTTCACATTTACACATTCGGTGAAATATCTACTATCTGTGGTACAGGTCTAAAAACGCGTCGAACATCAACTACCACAATCCACCTCGGTGTGACCTCCATCAGCTAGACACACGTGGAAAACAGAACAGACACTCATGTTGTTTTGGCTAACTAGCTCAACTTAATGAACAAACACAGCGCAGGCATAAGATTAAAATACACGAAACGTACTCGGAAGAGGACAGTTGAGCAATTGCTTTGAAGGCCTTCAGCTAAACATGGACAGAATAGCCAAGCATGGGAGTCTCGTTAGCTAGCAACTAGCTATCTATGTTAGCTGTCCTACAGATATAAAAAAAAAAACACCCAGTGCAATGACAGATATGAGACGGTATTTTGCTCAGCCAAAGGCACACATACTTCCAGCTGTTAGAAATATTATAACTTACCCGAATTGCCCATTTGTTCCCACCAGACATCACCTAGATCGTCCCCCATCTTCAAATCCAAAACTACCGCTGCGCTGTGGCTTCTGGTTGTTCACAATCGCATGACATTTGTGAACCGTTTAAACGGAAGTGTTAATGGGACATTATGGACACGAAATCAACTCTACACTTACTACGTTAGGTTAAGTCTACACTGACAAAGCCCATGCAAAAGAAACAGTCACCAAAGTGTCATCTGTTATTGTGTAAATGTTTCAAGAAGGGCTACAATAAAGAATTGCTAAACCGCTTAGAAACTGTATGTGACATTGCGGTATATAACGTAGCTCAAATATTTGTATTTTAACATTCAAATCTACAGATTCAATATATATGTGCATAATTAACGCACGGCACAGTCATGAGTTGAGTTTATTTTTATTTTTACAGGGACAGTGCACATTAATCAACGTTTCAGTAAAAGTGCCGGTTTTAGCCAGCCGGCTAATTTTCAACCGCAGTCCCTGGGCAGGTTATTAAAAACAATTACAATACAGACAATCAATGAGCACACGCAGAGCAACATAGGACAAGCAAGACATAGCATGCAGACAGAGCAACATAGCACAAAAAGCAACAAGACAAAATCCATAAAAGCAACAGTGTTTCCACACCTCACAAGCTACAGACAACGGACAACATGGAAAGCGGCAACACACAGCTAGGGATTATGTTCACAAATCTGATTGACCTTTAGCCATGATTGACCTTTAGTCATGACAAGTTTATGTATAAATTAAAATGTTTTAAAATGTAACGTAGGCTATGCTATTGAGAGAGAATGTATTTCTGATTGATGTATTTTATGGGGAATCTGCAACTTGAGTCCTATTCTATTCAGACTTTATTGGCAGCGTTTCAAACTCAAAGTAGACAGTCCTTGGCCCTAAACCCTATGCCCATGGGGGAATCCCCGCGGCCATATTAGTCATTGGTCCAAACAATTAGCCAAGCAAGGGAAGTTTGCAACGTAAGCCCCTCAGCCCTCGCTTTTAATGGAGTTTGCGAGTGTACAATTATGTTCACTATGGGCCTGAAACGCCCCATATTTCAATTTGCGATGATTGTACATCTGCTAAGAAAAGTCCTCCAAAACGTAAAACCTCAACTGTCAATATAGAGTCAACATACAAGTGTAAGTAAAAATGAATGTAAATAAGTTGAATTGTGCTACTAATGCACAAACACGTCTCATAAAAGTAATTATGTTTTTGTTTGGTTAGTTTTGGGAAATTTTAGAAATAAAAAATCTTCCTTCTTCAGAAGTAGCTAGGCAGGCTAATGTTAGTTAGCTAATTAATTTGGTAGCTATCATAGAGTAGGCGTATATTAATAATTATATAGTTAATATAGGTAGACATGCAATCATAATTGACTGTAGCGCATATAAAGCACCCACAAGCGACCCGTGGCTGAAAACACAATCATCGCGGGATGAACGACCGACGAATTTCCGGCCAAGGGCAGTCCATTTCAAAATCATTCCTTCCTCCCTCGCCCCTTGCCCTTCAAGTGTATACTCGTCAGGAGTCATGATACGTCATCAGAAGTGTCCACTTAATTTGAGGGCTGAGGAGATAGGGTTTGTCTTTTTAAAAGTTTGAAACGCAGCCATTCTATCTAGGCTTGCCTTAACATCAGACTGTTACCATGGTTACTCCATGGATTTTCAGTCTGATCAAAGTTGACCTAAAAAGATGCAATAGTCTCTACAAGCCAGAATTTGAATAACATGATATTTACAATTACTTTACTGGTTGGTTGTTGGCTACATGCTATTGGTCCTTTTGGGGGTAGGAGATGGAGAAGCGCTATCCACAGGAAAGTGTTGTTTACTCGACTTTTTGCTACGCTGTTACGTGATGCACAATATGTAAACAATAACCGAATGTAACCAAACTAAGTCGACCGTAGCACATTTCCTTGCAATCACCTGAAAGTGTTTGTCATTTGGTTTGTGGTTCGGTTAGGCTCGGCTGTATCTTGCAAGTGTTTGTAACATGCGAATTGTACCAATATTGACAATGAAACGGAAATACAAACTGATATACAGGGCAGCATACTGAAGGTCAGGTTGGTAACACTTCCCTGTGTATAGTTTGGATCAGATTACCTCCGACAGGGACAAAATCGGTCGACAACAGGTAAAGTAAATTGAAATGAAGTTTGTTCATCAATCTGACTTGTAATGGGACTTTTTGGGAAAGCTGAGCCTACATGTTGGAGACAAGTGTATAACTATTTCACAGTCTGATTCTAAAATAGGCCATATTGCTATGCCTATTCTATTCTGTATTTAATCCAGAATGTTTTGTACAATCAATGTATAATCTATGTTTGGATGACATTTTTATTTTTTTAAGTGTAGGTTTTGAGCAAAATGCCCGGTTGAAAAGGTGGTTGTCCTAATCAGAACACATTGTCCCAGGGTGGCCTCCTATAGGCCTACTTCATAAGCAGAGTAGAGATAGTTGCTTTTGTTTCACATGCAGTGGAGCTATATCTCAAACTCCAATTTAATTACGCGTCAAGAGGCAAAGGGGAGGCTTTGCATAATACAGCTCCACTTTCTGACCTTTGGGAGATGACAGAGGCAATTACATAAGAGTACAATACCACTACACATGCATTAGTCATCATCATCAGAGGTAATGCCTCCTCAGGGTGTTGGGCTGCAGCGACCTGTTCCCTGGGGTGTCTTTCTCCTGCAGTTTACATTACACACTCTCTGTTCTGTCATCACAGAGATGGGCCTTCTCATTAGTTTTGCACACAGAGAGAAAGAAAGAAAGAAAGAAAGGGGGGGAAGACAAGAAGAAAAAGGAGGATGTGATTGGAATGGTGCCCTCCTTTCTGCAGCTGTGGAAGAGAGGTGTGGAGGGAGGGTGGGACAAGTCTTCCGGGAGTAATTGTGTGTTTCTGTCGGAATAACACATTTTCTGGCTGGGAGACGTTTGATTAAAGCTTCGCCACCAAGTAGAGAGAACAGGCTGATTACTGAGGAAATTATACAGTGTCGGGATGGCTGTGCTGTGGTACCCCCAGAAAGCAGAGATAAAGAAAATAGGTAAGGGAAAGAAAGGAAGAACAAAGTGAACACATTGCGCTGAGTGCAGCCAACATTCAGATGAGACAATGGGCCGTAAATGGCAGCTCCACATGTAATTAACTGGTCTATCATCCCTAGAAAGAGACAGACGTCTGCCTCAGCTCTCCTCCTCTCTGGGAATGTTGGCTGTGTGCTAGTGAGGTACAATGAATCTACAGCTTCTAGTTACTGTGTGTGTGTGTGTGAAAAGGAACAATCCTGCGCTCTGTGCCACTGGGAACAATAGGGAAATCTACTTTTCTTTCAAAGTTCATCAGCCATTCCTATTGTTTGGCACAACAGCTGATATGATTAGTTTTGAAGAAAACATATGTTAACTCATATGAGAAGAGAGAGAAACAGACTCTTGCCAAAACATGAGCAGATGACTCTCCTGATACAGAGAAAATCAATAAGAAACTGTGGGAATCAAAAAGATAACCAGACTCTCCTGAAAACTTGTTTTTGTGAGGGAGAGATGGAGGATGAAAGTCTTTAAGACTAGGCGCTCTAACAGCTGTCTGTGGGCCTGTGTGTGATTGCAGGCTGCAATGCGTCTGTGTTAATGTGTTGATTTTGTTGGATGCAGCTGTTCCTCACTTTCCCTTTTTAATGATCACAAGGAGACGTGTTATTTTTGGAATATCGTCCTCTGATGCTGGCCATTTCTCCACTGAGCACTAAGAGAGAACAACAGAGGAGAAGGAGTGAGAGAGAGAAGTCTAATTAGCACTGAAATTGTTCAGTGCTAATTACTGTGTGCCCAAAAATGTCTCTCTCTCTTGTTTCTCTCTCCCAGAACTTACACTCCCTATTCTGATTTTCTCTCTGACCTTCCAACTCCATTTTGTCCCTCTCCCTACCTCCCTCCCTTACTCTTTCCTTCCTCTCACTGAGCCTCTACACACAAAGTGATAATCCCCTCCTCACAAATGGAATGAGAATCACAACAAAATCAATTTCAGTTCCATTTCCATGTGTGTAGCACCATACACTAGGTTTTTAATGAGGTAGATTAGTGTTTACTGTTGTCTCTGTGTGTTTGTTTGTTTGTTTCTCTGCTTGTTCTCCTGACTGTAGCATTCTTCCATCACATGTGCAGTGCACTCTTTCGTCACATGTACACCTGATTCTCAAGATCTTGCACACTAATGAGATGCTATTGAGCCCACACTACTACACTGTCTGAGCCAAGGACTACATGCGTTCTGGTAAGTTTTGATTACATTACTGGGTGGGGTGATTCTTTTAAATGACATACATTATTTTTTGTTAACTTCTTAGGGCTAGGGGGCAGTATTTTGAAGTTCGGATGAAAAACGTGCCCAAAGTAAACTGCCTGTTGTTCAGGCCCAGAAGCTAGGATATGCATATAATTAGTAGCTTTGGATAGAAAACACTCTGAAGTTTCTAAAACTGTTAAATGTCTGTGAGTATATAATGTCTGTGAGTATAACAGAACTGATATGGCAGGCAAAAACCAGAGCAAAATCCATCCGGGATGTCTGAATCAGTCATGTCACACTGTTTTCAATTGGCATGCTATTCAATGCTGGGTATTTTAGCTCCCAGATTGCAGTTCCTATAGCTTCCACTAGATGTCAACAGTCTTTAGAGAAAGGTTGGAACGTTCAATCATGAAAATCAAGGGAGTAAGACCACTAGTTCTTGGGTTCACGTGAAGTGTACTGTTTTGGATTCTGCGCGTAACGGAATGCGCGCTCAGTTCTTTTTCTCTTCTATTCAGCAGGTTATATTCCGTCTGAAATATTATAGTGTATATTCATTTTAGGGTATCTGAGTATTGATTACAAATGCTGTTTGACTTTTTTCGGTGAACTTTATGGGTACTTTTGGGATATCGTTTGTCTGCATGGATGAAAGCCTTTGGGCAGGTGGATTACTGAACAAAACGTGCCAACCAAACGGAGCTTTATGGATATAAAGAGATACTTTTTTGAACAAAAGGACCTTTTATTGTGTAACCTGGACGCTTTGATATGCCATCAGAGGAAGATCATCAAAGGTAAGCGATTTATTTTATGCTATTTTTGAGTTTTGTGACACCTCTGCTCGTTATGTTATTATGCTAATTGAGATTTTGAGTGGGGGTGCTGTCCTCAGACAATCAAATGTTCTGCTTTCGCCGTAAAGCCTTTTTGAAATCTGACGATGCTGTTAGATTAACAAGAGTCTAAGCTTTTGAAGAGTGTGCAGCATTTGTATTTTCATGAATGTTTGAAATGAGTATTTTTGTCATTTGAATTTGGCGCTCTGCATTTCAAAATCGATCCCGTTCACGGGATTGGATCCGTAACAGGTTAACTAGTAAGTGGTAGCCTACATCAAAGTATGTTTAAATCATTTCTAACTTCTACATTTCTGCTAGTTAGTTTTTGCTACCATGTGTGTTTTAGCTCACTTGAGCCGGCTAACTGAGGAGTGTTAATTCACCTGTTTCTATACATGTTTCATTTTTAAAACATGTATCTTACAAAGGAGTTGTTTAATCTAACTGCTGAACTATTTACCTGTACATGGAATTGTATTTTATCTATTTTACTCATTCTTTTCTAATCTTTACAGGAAAATGCCACAGGCACTATCTACAATTCACTGCAGCTAATGCAGAAGGAAAATCTATGTACATTTGCAAGTAATGTGCCAAATCATATGTGAAGAATGCAACAAAGATGCAGAATCATCTGGCCAAGTGCATAAAGTTCCCTCAGCGCTCACAACAAGCAACCTCTGACAAAAGTCCCTCTACTTCTATTCGAGGTGAAAATGATGAATCAGACACCTTATCGATAGCAACAGCTCATGGTCCTCCTGGAATCAGAAGTTTTTTTGACTCAATGGAGGAACGTAGTCAAATAAATGATTATGAATGTCTTGCTCGAGCTGTGTATGCAACTGGTTCACCTCTGATGCTCACAGGCAATGTGTATTGGAAGAGATTTCTGAATGTTCTTCACCCAGCATACACCCCTCCAACTGGACGTGCTTTATCTACTAATTTGCTGGATGCAGAGTTCAACAGAGTTTAAGTGAAGGTCAAGCAAATCATAGAGAAAGCAGACTGTATTGCAATAATCTCTGATGGGTGGTCTAATGTTCGTGGGCAAGGAATAATTAACTACATCATCTCCACCCCTCAACCAGTATTCTACAAGAGCACAGACACAAGGGACAACAGACACACCGGTCTCTACATTGCAGATGAGCTGACGCCAGTCATCAATGACCTTGGACTACAGAAGGTATTTGCACTGGTGACAGACAATGCTGCGAACATGAAAGCTGCTTGGTCTAAAGTGGAGGAGTCCTACCCTCACATCACATCCTTTGGCTGTGCTGCTCATGCATTGAATCTGCTCCTCAAGGACATCATGGCACTGAAAACAATGGATACACGCTACAAGAGAACCAAGGAAATGGTTAGGTATGTGAAGGGTCATCAAGTTATAGCAGCAATCTACCTCACCAAGCAAAGTGAGAAGAATAAGAGCACCACATTGAAGCTGCCCAGCAACACCCGTTGGGGTGGTGTTGTCATAATGTTTGACAGTCTCCTGGAGGGGATGGAGTCTCTCCAAGAAATGGCCATATCACAGTCTGCTGATATGGATAGCCCCATCAAGAGGATCCTCCTGGATGATGTATTTTGGGAGAGAGTGGTAAGCAGCCTATAGCAGTAGCCATTGCACAGACTGAGGGAGACAATGCCATCCTGTCTGATGTTCAGACTCTGCTTGCTCCAAGCAGAGGAAACTGCAGTTCTGAAATGCATCAAAAAGCGTGAAGACTTCTGCCTGAAGCCCATACACGCAGCAGCGTACATGTTGGACCCCAAGTATGCTGGCAAGAGCATCCTGTCTGGTGCAGAGATCAACAAGGCCTATGGTGTCATCACTACCGTGTCTCGCCACCTTGGCCTGGATGAGGGCAAGGTTGTTGGCAGTCTGGTACACTTCCAAACAAGGGCTTTGGGATGGAGATGCAATATGGCAGTCGTACCAACATATCTCATCAGCCACCTCGTCGAAGGGACTTCGTTGATCTGAGCGCCTTTCCCCTGTTGCCTCCATCATCCTCCAAATCCCACCAACATCAGCCACCTCAGAGTGCAACTGATCCTTGTTTGGAAACACACACACCGAAGCAATACAAATTGGTGGCCATCCTGGCAAATTTGAGGCTTTTTGAGCCTTACAACGAGCCATCCTCAACAAGGTTGGAAAGTGACAGTGAAGAAGCCTCAGAGTCTGATGTTCAAGAAGTGGACTTTGAGGAGGTCCAGGGAGAAGACATGGAAGCCTAAGAGGAAGACAACCAAAGCTTTGACTATCATTTTACAGATGTATGTTGAAAACCTTTTTCTGAGATGTGATGGATCATTGGGGATCATTCAATATTCCCTTTCTTTTGTTGTTCAGTGAAATCATCCCATGTGAAGAGTCAACTCATTCAATTTGTAACAATTTTTATTTTTTATTTCTATTGGGAGGATTTAGTCATTTGCAATTATATCTACTTATGATAAGGTAAAGGTTTATGTTTCTGTCTCCATATGATATGGTAAATATATTCAATCCAAAAAACATCTACATTTAAATGGTATTTATATTAATTACCATATATTCCTGTTAATTCCCACGGAAAATTTCCACCTCTGAATATTCCCCAAAATGCAATGGGTTCTATAACTGATTTAAGTATTTTTAGCCAGATCCTAATTGTTATGTTGAATTTTATGTTCCTTTTGATGGCATAGAAGGGCCTTCTTGCCTTGTCTCTCATATCGCTCACAGCTTTGTGGAAGTTACCTGTGGCACTGATGTTTAGGCCGAGGTATGTATCGTTGTTTGCTCTAGGGCAACGGTGTCTAGATGGAATTTGTATTCGTGGTCCTGGCAACTGGACCTTTTTTGGAACATTTTTGTCAGGGCCCAGGTCTGACAGAATCTGTGCAGAAGATCTAGGTGCTGCTGTAGGCACTCTTTGTTTGGGGACAGAAGCAACAGATAATTATCGAACAGTAGACATTTGACTTCAGATTCTAGTAGAGTGAGGCCGGGTGCTGCAGACTTCTAGTGCCCTTGCCAATTTGTTGATATATGTTAAAGATGGTGGTGCTTAAGCTGCATCCCTGTCTCACCCCATGGCCCTTGTTGTTTCTGTACATGGATTTTATAATGTTGTATGTTTTTTCCGCCACTTTCCATCAATTTGTATAGCAGGCCTTTGTGCCAAATTGAGTCAAGCTTTTTTGAAATCAACAAAGTATGAAAAGACAGCCTTTGCTTTGGTTTGTTTGTTTGTCAATTAGGGTGTGCAGTGTGAATATCTGTACATTAATTTGGTGAAAAGCCTAAGGGATATTTGCTCAGTACATTGTTTTCGCTGAGGAAATGTACAAGTCTGATGTTAACGATAATGCAGGGGATGTTCCCAAGGTTGCTGTTGAAGCATATCCCACGGTAGTTATTGGTGTCAAATTTGTCTCCAAATTTGCCATCTGATCACCCCAATCTTTTGTGGATTGGGGTGATCAGTCCTTGGTTCCAAATATTGGGGAATATGACAGAGCTGAGCATGATGTTAAAGAGTTTAAGTATAGTCAGATGGAAGTCGTGGTCTGTATATTTTATCATTTCATTTTGGATACCATCAACCCCACAGGCCTTTTTGGGTTGGAGGGTTTGTATTTTGTCCTGTAGTTCATTCAATGTAATTGGAGAATCCAGTGGGTTTTGGTAGACTTTAATAGTAGATTCTAAGATTTGAATTTGATAATGTATATGTTTTTGCTATTTGTTCTTTGTTATAGAGCAAAAAAGATTGGAGAAGTGGTTTACCCATACATCTCTGTTTTGGATAGATAACATATTTTTGTGTTGTTGTTTGTTTAATGTTTTACAATTTTCCCAGAAGTGGTTAGATTCTATGGATTCTTCAATTACATTGAGCTGATTTCTGACGTGCTGTTCCTTCTTTTTCCGTAGTGTATTTCTGTATTGTTTTAGTGATTCACCATTGTGAAGACGTAGGCTTAGGTTTTCTGGGTCTATGTTTTTGGTTGGACAGGTTTCTCAATTTCTTTCTTAGGTTTTTGCATTCTTCATCGAACCATTTGTCATTCTTCTAAATTTTCTTCGGTTATCTGTTTGAAATGATTAGATTTGATAGGGAAGCTGAGAGGTCAAATATACTGTTTAGGTTTTCTACTGCCAAATTTACAAATGTATTTGTTTTTTGGTATATTTCCACACTATTTTCCTTCCCTCTATAGCATTTCTTATTATTCAGCTCCTTTGTCTTTGATGCCTCATGATTGAGCATAGCTCTGTTCAAGTTGAGTGTGATTTTGCTGTGATCTGATAGGGGTGTCGGTGGACTGACTGTGAACGCTCTAAGACAATCTGGGCTGAGGTCAGTGATAAGGTAGTCTACAGTACTACTGCCAAGAGATGAGCTATAGGTGTACCTACCATAGGAGTCCCCTCGAAGCCTGTGGAGAGGTCAGGGGTCAGCAGTGACATCCCTGATTGGACAGCTGTGTCCGAGGAAGAACAAACAAACTGGAAGTGACCTTGAGCTCCACTAAGCTTTGCCACAAACAACTTCCTGTGTCTCCAATTTCCCTCTGCATTCATGAGCATCTGGTTGGGCTTAACCTGCAAGGAGCCGAGCTGCATTCATGAGCATCTGGTTGGGCTTAACCCGCAAGGAGTCGAGCTGCAATTATGAGCATCTGGTTGGGCTTAACCCGCAAGGAGCCGAGCTGCATTCATGAGCATCTGGTTGGGCTTAACCCGCAAGGAGCTGAGCTGCATTCATGAGCATATGGTTGGGCTTAACTTCTTAGGGAGCGGCAGCATAGGTGACAATTTTGGAGAGTCTGGCGTGCCCAAAGTAAAATGCATGCCACTCAGGCCCAGAAAATAGGATATGCACATAATTAGTACTATTGGATAGGAAACACTCTGAAGTTTCTAAGAGTGTTAAAATAATGTATGTGAGTATAACAGAAGTGATATAGCAGGCGAAAAACCAGAGGAAAATCCATCCGGATTTGCAGTTTTTTTTGTAGATGAGCATCTTCTCCATTGTGCCGATTGCATACAACTTTATGTAGGACTGAGACTACAGTACCTATGGCTTCCACTAGATGTCAACAGTCTATATACAAAGTCTGGGAATTCTAGGAGTGACCAGAACATATAGGAACAGGAAATTGTCAGGCGACCACTTTTGTAAACAAGGTTTGATGCGCGCAAGATTGTGAACGCGCACCACTTTATTTTTCTTTCCTATCGTTCAGGTTATCGTCCGGTTGAAATATTACAGCAAATATACCCAAAAGGATACCTAAGGATACATAAAAAATTATGTTTGATTTGTTTGTAGAAAGTGTATAGGTATAATTTGAACGTGTTCTCTTCACGGTTCAATGGGCGACTCAACGGTGGATTTTATGATCATAACGCGCCAACCAAACTGAGATTTATGGATATAATAAATGACTTTTTCTAACAAAAGAAGCATGGATTGTCTTCGTTGGACACTTGGGAAGCCCTCAGCAGAAGTTCTTCAAAGGTAAGCGATTTTATATTAGCGATTTTATGCGTTTTGTGAGACCCGTGTTGGGTTATGGATTTATGCTAATGCGTAAATATTAGAGGTGCTACCCTCAAACAATCAAATGTTGTGCTTTCGCCGTAAAGCCTTTTTGAAATCTGACAATGCTGTGATATTGCCAAGAATCAGAGCTTTTGATGACTATGCAACACTTGTATATTGATGAATGTTTAATAATTCAACTTTTGGATTTTGAATTTGGCGCCTCACATTTCACTAGCGCCCCACCACTCCGTAAGTAGTTAACCCGCAAGGAGCCGAGCTACATTTTAAAAACTTGGCAGGGATCTTTATTGTTGTTTCATTCATCATTTGTTGTAGTTGATGTTCTTTTGTCTTGGGGGACAAAAAGGCACGGAAAGGCACTGGAGCAACGAACCGCCCTGGCACTCTGCTGTTCGATCATTCTGCTATTCCAATCGATTGCAGAACTTGACCTGTGTGTGCGTATTTGCATGCTTACATGTGTGCATGTGTGTTTGCCTGTATGCATTTGTGTGCAGTTCCTGTCAGCCTCATCAAATGTGGCACATGGGTCAGGTCAGCTTAGCAATCAGGGCTGGAACTCACGGGTCAACACTTCAGGTCTAACAGCCTTTTGACTGCAATCTATTCACTGCAAACTGGGTTGATTTACTTTGAGGCTACATTCACTAAGGTAAGATATTAGATATTATAAACTTCAGTTAGTGCTAAACACAGCTGCTAGAATCTTGACTAGAACCCCAAAAATGTATCATATTACTCCAGTGCTAGCCTCTCTACACTGGCTTCCTGTTAAGGCAAGGGCTGATTTCAAGGTTTTACTGCTAACCTACAAAGCATTACATGGGCCATCTTTTCGATTTGGTGCTGCCGTACATACCTACTCGTACGCTACGGTCACAAGACGCAGGCCTCCTTACTGTCCCTATAATTTGTAAGCAAACAGCTGGAGGCAGGGCTTTCTCCTATAGAGCTCCATTTTTATGGAATGGTCTGCATATCCATGTGAGAGACGCAGACTCGGACTCAACCTTTAAGTCTTTATGTGGACAACTACAAGTACCTAGGTGTCTGGCTAGACTGTAAACTCTCCTTCCAGACCCATATTAAACATCTCCAATCCAAAATTAAATCTAGAATCGGTTTCCTATTTCACAACAAAGCCTCCTTCACTCACGCCGCCAAACATATCCTAGTAAAACTGAGTATCCTACCGATCCTCGACTTCGGCGATGTCATCTACAAAATAACTTCCAATACTCTACTCAGCAAACTGGATGCAGTCTATCACAGTGCCATCTGCTTTGTAACCAAAGCACCTTATACCACCCACCACTGCGACCTGTATGCTCTAGTCAGCTGGCCCTCGCTACATATTCGTCGCCAGACCCACTGGCTCCAGGTCATCTATAAGTCTATGTTAGGTAAAGCTCCGCCTTATCTCAGCTCACTGATCACGATAACAACACCCACCCGTAGCACGCGCTCCAGCAGGTATATCTCATTGGTCATCCCCAAAGCCAACACCTCCTTTGGGCGCCTTTCCTTACAGTTCTCTGCTGCCAGTAACTGGAACGAATTGCAAAAATCGCTGAAGCTGGAGACTTATTTCTCCCTCACTAACTTTAAACATCAGCTATCTGAGCAGCTAACCGATCGCTGCAGCTGTACATAGCCCATCTGTAAATAGCCCACCAAATCTACCTACCTCATCCCCATATTGTTTTTATTTACTTTTCTGCTCTTTTGCACACCAGTATTTCTATTTGCACATCATCATCTGCTCATCTATCACTCTAGTGTTAATTTGCCAAATTGTAATTACTTCGCTCCTATGGCCTATTTATTGCCTTACCTCCTCACACCATTTGCACACACTGTATATTCTTTTTTCTATTGTGTTATTGACTGTACGCTTGTTTATTCCATGTGTAACTCTGTGTTGTTGTTTGTGTCGCACTGCTTTGCTTTATCTTGGCCAGGTCGCAGTTGTAAATGAGAACTTGTTCTCACCTAGCTTACCTGGTTAAATAAAGGTGAAAAAATACAGTATACAGTGGGGAAAAAAAGTATTTAGTCAGCCACCAATTGTGCAAGTTCTCTCACTTAAAAAGATGAGAGAGGCCTGTAATTTTCATCATAGGTACACTTCAACTATGACAGACAAAATGAGGAAAAAAAATCCAGAAAATCACATTGTAGGATTTTTAATGAATTTATTTGCAAATTATGGTGGAAAATAAGTATTTGGTCAATAACAAAAGTTTATCTCAATACTTTGTTATATACCCTTTNTGACTGGAACGAATTGCAAAAATCGCTGAAGCTGGAGACTTATATCTCCCTCACTAACTTTAAACATCAGCTATCTGAGCAGCTAACCGATCGCTGCAGCTGTACATAGCCCATCTGTAAATAGCCCACCCAATCTACCTACCTCATCCCCATATTGTTTTTATTTACTTTTCTGCTCTTTTGCACACCAGTATTTCTACTTGCACATCATCATCTGCTCATCTATCACTCCAGTGTTAATTTGCCAAATTGTAATTACTTCGCTACTATGGCCTATTTATTGCCTTACCTCCTCACACCATTTGCACACACTGTATATTCTTTTTTCTATTGTGTTATTGACTGTACGCTTGTTTATTCCATGTGTAACTCTGTGTTGTTGTTTGTGTCGCACTGCTTTGCTTTATCTTGGCCAGGTCGCAGTTGTAAATGAGAACTTGTTCTCACCTAGCTTACCTGGTTAAATAAAGGTGAAAAAATACAGTATATATGAATAAATTGAAGACTCATCTCTTCAGTAGGTCCTATGATTGAGTGTAGTCTGGCCCAGGAGTGTGAAGGTGAACGGAAAGGCACTGGAGCAACGAACCGCCCTTGCTGTCTCTGCCATGGCCGGTTCCCCTCTCTCCACTGGGATTCTTTGCCTCTAACCCTATTACAGGGGCTGAGTCACTGGCTTACTGCTGCTCTTCCATGCCGTCCCTAGGAGGGGTGCGTCACTTGAATGGGTTGAGTCACTGACGTGATCTTCCTGTCCGGGTTGGCGCCCCCCCCTTGGGTTGTGCCGTGGGGGAGATCTTCATGGGCTTTACTCGGCCTTGTCTCAGGATGGTAAGTTGGTGGTTGAAGAAATCCCTCTAGTGGTGTGGGGGCTGTGCTTTGGCAAAGTGGGTGGGGTTATATCCTGCCTGTTTGGCCCTGTCCGTGGGTATCGTCGGACGGGGCCACAGTGTCTCCCGACCCCTCCTGTCTCAGCCTCCAGTATTTATGCTGCAATAGTTTATGTGTCGGGGGGCTAGGGTCAGTCTGTTATATCTGGGGTATTTCTCCTGTCTTATCCGGTGTCCTGTGGGAATTTAAGTAAGCTCTCTCTAATTCTCTCTCTCTTTTTCTCTCTTTTTCTCATCCTGTTGACAATGCAATTCAGAAAGGTGAGCCAAGACCTTTCAAAAACCTGATCAGAGTGCCAGTGATATTTTGATCCCTTTCCTGATTAGAATACAGCGCTGGCCGTCATTAAATGAGGAAGTGACATCGCTAAAGACCAAAGAGCCTTCATATCAGCTGTGCTCTGAGTGACACGAACAATGCCAAGGTGACACTTGAGTCAGAACATAAACGGGACTGGTGTACCAATTGGCCACTGTTTCAAAACTATATTCCATAGTGTCCCTATGGTTTCTCAACTTTTAATCTATTATTTTCCTCATCCATTCTCTCTGCATCCGATATTGCCATATTCTCAAAGCATGGTGTTTCTATTTCTTACCAAACCTTCAAATATGAAAGAACACACAATAGCCATGCTATTGGCATTTCAGCTTCTCACAGCTCGTGCAATAACATCCTGAGTGACATATGCAAATGAGGACAGTAATACCATGGCAACACAGGACCCCCTGCCCCCAGTACAACACCAAGACAGAGAATAGCTTCATAATCTTCCTTATTAATCGTCATTTCTGCAGCAATCCATCAAATATGATTTTGAAAACAATCCCCTGGCATCTATTCAGACTGGGGGTTATTGGGATTTGCACTGTGAGTGCTTGCTTGACGGAGGTCAATAAAGCTGCAAGTTAATTGTGTTATTATTACAAGTTTTAGCCGCGCTGTGTGGCTGGCTTCTCTTTCCGTGCAAATATTTGACATCCAAACTTTTCGGTGATGGAGGCAGATTCTCTACATTTCCTTGCAAGTTGGTACAGACGCACAGAAACACACACTCACAAATGCACAGACACATACACACACACAGACGTACACACTTAAGATGAAGTAAGATGGCGGAGCTGATTAGGGGCGCCTCTTGTTAATTATTACTTTGTTTGCTCAGAATGTTTGTGCAATAATTTCCTACGACTGACAAACACTTCTGGATCATGAATCAGAAGCTACATACCGTCCCAAATCTGGAATAATACATACATTCACTCCTTACCTGTTGCTGCTGACCAAGATGACCGCAGGCAATGCCAGAGACGAAGA